>CM042015.1:77554196-77685726 GCA_023525715.1 Cichorium intybus
AAGACCGCCAAGCGATTAATCGCCGATTAATCGGCCGCCAAGGCCGATTTCTGCAACACTGATATATATATATATATATATATATATATATATATATATATATATATATATATATATATATATATATATATTCATTCATTCATTTCTAAATTTATTTCTGACGGGTATTTTATTTTCATAAGGCTTATACTTGTTTATTTATTTTTTTAGAATGGTATTTTATTTTCATTAAGGCTTATATCTCGTGTATATATGTAAAAATTTATGAAATAAAAGGAAATATGATTACGTTTCCTTTAATTCTATTATAATCATCATGTGTATCACATACCATTATTGTGTTAGTTAAACAATAACATAGTATTCATACGTGAATTAATAAAACTAGACATGAATTGGGGAAAATGTAGAAACTTAGCAAACTTTAGGGGCTATTTTGAAATTTTGATAGATATAAAATTTCTTTGCAATCTAGACCTATTCAACTTAATAATAAGCACTTAATGGACAATTTAAGAGCTTGATCAATATATATCCATCCTAAGTCAGGTTTAAGCATAAAATGAACAAAAAAATTTTAATAATAAACTGATTTGGGGAAATTCCAGCAACTTACAAAATTCAGGGGCTAAAGTGAAAATTATGTAGATTTCAAAAATTGTTACATAAAGGTCCTAGATGTCGGTTTAACTGTTAATCAACACCTAAACTACAAACATTTGTCCTTAATGGATGGTTTAAGCAACTAATTTCGTTCCTAACATAGGATTAAACAGCAAAATCAGAAAGAAATCAAGAAGACTAACAATGTGAGGATGGTGCGACTGCTGCGTCCCGATGATTTTAGGGTTTTGTAGAGGCTATGATGACAACATGTCGTCCCTGTAACTCTCCGAAAACGACATCGTCTCATTTAATGAAAGAAACAATATTAAAAAAAATAAAAAGATAATATTTTCCTGATTTATTGCGACTAAATGTCGTCGCTATAGCATTTTTAGATACCGTGACAATTTTTGGGTTCCCGCCTCCTTCTGTTGCGACGACAAGTCGTTGCTATAGATGTATTTTTCAACGTTTGACCTTTCTAGCTATAGGCACGACAAGTCGTCCCTATAGAGGTATCTATAGCAACGACTTATGTCGTCCCTATATGTCTCGTCTCTACAGACTGAGTTTCTAGTAGTGACAGTTATCAAAAGGAATTATATTTAAGGATATTGCGTTAAAAGTAAATAAGAAATAAATAAAATGGCTACATAGCCTACATTTATGTACCAACAATTTTAGTTCGAATGTCATAAATCTGTTGATATTTATTCGTCAATTGCCATTAATAATAACATTAACTTTTCCTTGACAACCGTTGGTTATTTGAAAAAACTATTTTAAATTGTTGTCAAAAATTTAACATGAAAAAATATCACATCATTTATTTAGTTGATTCGTCAATGATTTAGATTATTCTAAAAAAAATTTATGTTCTTTCCCGATCAAAACTTTTATACATACTAATAAATAAGGCATTTTAATTGCCAAGTGGCAAGTCTTAGAAGCTAAAATATTACAAGTCATTTTCTTCATTATTTGGCTTAGGCTAGTCCACTTGGCTAACAAGGAGGTTATTGGTTCAAACCCTGACCCTAACATAACAAGGAGTAGTTTAGGAGTAGGAGTATGATAGATTTACCGTTCTAAAAAAAAAAAATCATATTTTTCAATTTGAAGCATATTAATTACAGGAATTAAATAAATCAATCCCACTAAAATCTCCGATAACTTTGTATTCATCCCTAAATTTCATTTTGGTTGTCATGAAATTTATCACCTTTTAGACCATGTTTATCGGTGGCTTTTTTAACGGATTGCATTTTTTTTTTTTAACGGCAACGGATTGCATTTATAAATGAATAAAGAAAAGATACAATACAAGATGCCCACAAGCGATTGGACAAAAAAATCGCCACTCGATGCAATATGACAATCATTATCAATTTATAGTGGGTCTCGTGCATTCTAAGGGAGTCGGGAGAAAAATAAAAATAGCCTTAAATATAATATTTTATATATAAGTAAAATAGAAAATAGCCTACAAATTCTTAGCGACTGACATTGTAAGTAGGGATGGCAACGGGCCGGTTTCGGGCCGGGTTTTGGTCATACCGTCCCCGTCCCCGTTTAAAAAACTCGTCCCCGTCCCTGATTAAAAAACTGCAGGGATTTAGTCGGGGATCCCCATCGGGTAATCAGGTAAAACCTCGGGTAATCGGTATCCCCGTTTAACTTAAATGGTTAATTAAATGGGTAATTTTCACTGCAGGGATAACCGTCACCATTTATATTTAACCGCAAGTTTTAAATCCAAGCATGTTCACTGAAAGAAAATTAAAGTTCTAAAGTCCAAAATACAACACATTACATAATCAAATCCAAATCATAATTCACAATATTTTTTGGACTGAAATCGACATAATATATATAAATGGGTCAAGGGCTAAGCAAAAACTAAAAATGTCATATAGTATTATACTATAGCAGGTCGGTTAATCGGGCCGGGGAATCGGGTATTCGGGCCGGGGAATCGGGGCAGAATACTAATACCATCCCCGTCCCCGTCCCCGATATAATTATTCGGTTTTTCCCCATCCCCGTTTATCATCCCCGAACCCGGCCCATTTATATCGGTTTTCGGTTTTCCCCATCGGTTTCGGTTTTTTTTGCCATCCCTAATTGTAAGGGATTAGTGACTGAAAAATATTATGTCACTGATCTGTCGCAATGGTAGTGATAAATTTTTTTTCATTTGTATTTTTTACTCTGTTGTGTGTTTCTACTTTGCTCCGTTGCTTTATTACGTATAAACCTTCACTTATAAAATTTAAGGTTCAAACTACATATATAAAAATTAAAACTCAATATATACATATTCTCTCAACGCCACCATTTTATACATATTAAACATTCAATTGTATGCACGATTGCCGTGTGCTTGGGATTTATAACATCTTTAACTTACAAATTCATTAAATTTCAATTCTTTTGATAGACTTTAAATTCTTTCAAAATACTCCTTTAGATACTTGAAGATAAATCTAAGATTATAACCAACTAAATGTATGTTTAGTAATAACGTATTTGTGAAAGTACTTATATAAGTCAATAAAACACTAAAAGGGTTAAGTAATGAAATTTTACTACACATAAAAAGATCAACAAATAAAAAAATAACAATTAATAAGAAAAATAAGAAAATAAAAGCAGCAAAAGCTTATACAATAAACAAATAATCTATAGATGATCATAGTATATGTTTGCATAAAAAATGATAGTTTTGAAGTTATTACTAATCATGATATATATATATATATATATATATATATATATATATATATATATATATATATATATATATATATATATATATATATATATATATATATATATATATATATATATATATATATATTGTTTATAAATTTATAATTAAATATAAATTTTATACATATACATCTCTAAATTACATAATTCATTTGCATTTTAAAGAACATGTACATCTTTGTATTATCTGTCATTAGTTTTTACGTCATATTTCAATACATAACAAATCAAATGATTCGAAAAAATATTTTTTCCCAAGTATATAAAATAAAAAATTACCTTATTATAAAACTTTATTTAGTCATCAACCGTGTGTTACATGGGTTTTAAACTAGTTAATAAATATAATGTTACCTTATTGATTGTAATTTGTCTTTTAAAAATTTATTCAACTTATTTGATTACAACAAGTCTTCTTGGACTATTCTTGTACTATGTTAGGTTGAAAGCAAAATTTAACTTTGATTTCTTTAAACCTAATTGGACATGTATTTTGGATACCTGGTTAAATCGTAATAGCACATTCAGACACTTACTTGGTTTTTATTCAATTGATCAAGTTTCTTTAAGACGCTGACCATCTGTGGACACGTTGTTGGGACATGATAACGTAAATCTTGGACAATCGATGTTTTTATGACCACTATCACATGGATGAATTTCCATATTACTATATATAGACATTGTCAGGTCTCCATCGTTGGACATTCATAAAAGCTTAGCCTCGTTCTTGAATTTTTAGCAATTCTAGTATGATGATTTATCTAAATGTAGGTTCATATTGTATCATATTGAACTCGTAAATTTCAATTAAAAAAAATACAAAGAATGCTCAAATTCTATAAGAGTGTGGGGCCTGAGAGTATAAGACGAATAATCTCTATTTGACAGTAGAAAATGAGACCTCCACCAAATAGAGAAAAAAAGGGGTAACGAGTAAGAGGGTAAAGAATACTGGAACTAGAGAGACAATGAATAATGAAGATCACACACATAAAGAAACACACATATACACACACACATATCACACACATATGTTTACATCCAATATTGTGTGTTCATCGTTTTGTTGCTTATTTTCTTTCTGTAACGTCCCAAATTTCGTAATAAAATTGTTGTTTTAAAACGGGTTGTCACATAAAACCATCTAAATTAAAACTTGATATTTAAAATATACACATATTACTTATCAACATTTTTAAACATTAATCAGCGGAATACTTAGATACCAAAACTTCAGATGCGGTACTGTCGTTCCGTGCTCCAACCTCAAGCCAACAAATACCTGAAAAATAGTTAGAGTGAAAGAGTAAGCAAAAAAGCTTTGTGAGTTTCCCAAAATACCACACGATTCATCACGTAACTTCATCGTTTGACAAATCATCGTATGACTCTAGGGCTTGCCCCGATCCGTCAGTAATCAACTCATCGTTTGAATCTCGGGCTTGCCCCGATCCCTTAGTAAACACGTAAGGCACATACAACACATTTCTACGTACAGTAATTAAGCTATCTACGCATGTAACTTCACCCATAGTATAGTGAGAAGACTCACCTGATCCGTGACCTCAAGCTAGACACCACTCCATGCGAGTGCCCTCAAATCCCGACAGTATGAACTTGTTAACCAGGATAAACTTCATTTAGAACTTCCGAAATCCCTAACAGAACAAACCTCTAAGACCGATACCCCGAACCCTCAAGTTTGACAAAAATTCAAACTGGTCAAAAGTCAACGGTCATAGGTCAAAGTCAAAGTTAACGGTCAACAGACAATTAGCTCCGCTATCTTCCCTAGATAGCGTCGCTAACTATGAACAATCTCAAAAATCCATTAAGCTATTACTCCATTCAGCCAAAGTCTTAAGCCTTACAGGAACCTTCCAAACAGTCTCTAGGTCCATAAAAATATTAACTTTACCATCCAAACATAACCATGCAAGCTCATGAACAAGATCCAAGTCCAAATTGGCCCAAAACTCAAGAAAACCACCCAAGAGAGTTTGAATTACTCTCTAAACCAAAGCAATGGTTCTAAATCAAGACTTAAAGGAATAAAGTTCCAAACTTTATCCTTCCCAATGGACAACACTAAAAAGGGACCGTCACTCCATTTTAATACATAAAATCCCACTAAAAACACAATAAGAACCTTAAAAATGCATAAAGGTTGGAACTTTACTCATAATGGTAAAAAAATATAGATATTTGAAGCTTCACCTAAGAGAAACAACTTCTAGCATCACCATCAGTCTTCTAACACCATCCAAGCATAACAAATCCTTCCGAAGAGGCCAAAAACACCAAAAATTCATCCAAAGAGACTTAAAGAGGAAAATAGACATTTTAGAGGCTGAAAATGAAGAAATGGCGGCTATCCTAGGGTTTCCCACCCTTAAATATGACCCAAACATCAAAATATAGGGTTTTGACCCAAAATCAGCAGTTAGCGTCGGTAACTGCACATCGTGTAAACCCACTCAGCAAAAGCACATTACCGACGCTAAAAGCACATTAACCTCTTTTCTCCCAAAATTTGATTTCTTTAAACTCAAGACTTGACATTTCGGGATTAGGGTCTTACACTTTCCATTTCGTTGAATCTTTACTTTACAAGTGATATCAGAGCGGGTTTCACTGTTCTATCGATTTGGGTTTTTCGTTCACTTTTCAAATCTCAGATTTGAGTTGCTTGTTAGATCTGTATTTCGTGATTTTAAGTTTTTACCCAATTGATTTTAGTAAACGATCATTCTAGTTGATTCAAATTCGAATTTCAACCATAATACGTTGATGTTGAACTATGCAAATCTATTGGGTTCTACCATAAAATCTCGATGCTCATCCTAGAGCACTACGATCAATAAACTGATCGAATTGAAGATTAGCATACCGGGATAGATGAAGATTTATGGAGATAAATCACTAAAGGACCGTTCGTGAACCTACAAGGGAGATTTGCTCAGGGTGATGTTGTAGAAAATGAAGTTGCTATCGTTGCAAACAATAAGAAGATAGACAATGATAACTGTTGTATAATGAAGTTACGAAGTGGTTTACCTCTAAATATGTACAACCATGTTAGGGGATCCAAATCTGCAAAGAAAATATGGGATAAGTTGAAAATGAGGTACGAAGGTACAGGGAAAATGAAGAAAATTGTTATAACCAACACCTTGTCAAACTTTAGTGAATTTTAATAGATGGAAAATGAAATGCATGGCCAGACATATGAAAAGTTTAGTGATTTGATCTACAAGTTAGATAAGTACAATGTTGGCAAAAGCTCTCATGAAATAAATGTGTAGTTCATGAATATTCTTCAGAAATAGTGGAGAAATATTATGAATATGTTGAAATCTCATGAGAACATTGACTCTTATTTTCTTGGCGAGTTATTTAACCTTCTGAACGAAGGAATCTCTCATTATGAAAAGCTGTTAGAACAATGCTCAAATTTGCAAATCATTTGATTTACTATTGGGAAGTAGCAATCTCCACAACCTGCTTCATACTTAATCAATCCTTCATCTACCAAAGATTCAACATCACACATTATGAAGTCCTTATTCGCACCGCCTTGAGCTACCAGATGAATTATGAGGTATTCCTGATGTATTTCGTGTGTCACACTTTCGAAAGACTCTTTTTGATGAATCACAAAGAGTACCATTGGCGGAAGTTGAGGTGGATAAGAAATTGAGATATAAATAATAACTCGAGAAGATTTTGGATCATAAAGAAAAACAATTGTGGAACACGAAGGTGAGATTGATGAAGGTCTAATGGCAACATCATAAGGGAGCGGATGTAACCTGGGAGCCGGAGGCAAGCTTAGATTCAAGTATCCCCACTTGTTTGCTTGATTCCAGGGACAAAATCCTTATAAGAGGGTAGGGGACAACTTGTAACCCTGTGTTTTGGTTCGGTAAGTGAATTTGTGCCATTATTTGATATAACTATGATATTGTGTTGTGGTTAACTGTTGCCAAGTGTGTATAAGGGTATAATATTGACTTGAAATTGATTTTGTGTAAAATTTGAGGAAAAGACAAGATTTTATGGTAAATATACGTCTGTCTAGAGGGATAGCGACGCGTGACCTTTAAGGTTGTGACACTATGAGTAGTACAATGCTATAATTGAAATGAATTTGAAGTAGAATGTTATGGACTTAGCGACGTTAAAATCGATAGGTAGCGACGCGAGTTTATAGTTGCGATGTTACAAGGTAGATTTAGCGACGTGAGCTTGTGAATAGAAATGCCAACTTAAGTGAAATAAGTCGGTTATTAAAGATCATCCGCCTTCCATCCCTCAGGCGAAATGATGGTGAAATTTATAATCTAGGGTTTGGAACTGAACGAGGAATCGTGAAGAAAGCTTGCTAGTATCAAAAGTGGTATTGTGAACTCCTTGAATCAAGGTATTGTTTCTTTCTTTAATGATTTAATGGGTTTTGAAACCCTAGATGGTTGATTAGTGGATTTAGTTGAATGCAATGTATGATAATGGTTGTAGAATGGGCCTTGAACAAAACCCAACTGAAAGATATGCTAAGAACTTTGTGTGGAGGTCTGAATCGAGACAGACCAAGGGACTGCCCATTCACGACCATCGCGTCATGTGAACCATTTAATAGCGCTGCTATGTCCTGTCAGTCACGATATCATGTTGCTAACACGCTGATAACGACGCTAAGGTATGGTAGTGACGCTAAAAACGAAATATGAGGTGTAAAAGGCATGTTAGGGAGGGTGCATGGACTAGCAAAGTAGTGGGATTATTCCTAACAATAGTTAGGACTATTATGAATGTTATAATGTTAAATAATTGTGAAATATGAATGGAAAACCCGATGTAGGTTGTCGGGGACAATCATAAACAATTGGTTTCAGACTTTGATAACACCTAACAATGTGCCATTTTAGGTGTTATTGAGCTATGTTTTAATAGAATTATCTTTCTAAGAACGCTAAAATTACTCAGTTTTAGTGCCAAGATACTTGTTTGTATTTTATTGCAAATACAGGGTTAAAAGTGCAAATTGGAAGAAGTTGAGGAGCAAAACGGACACAGAGCCAAATCTGGACACAGTTGGCGACGCTAAGCTCTTAGCTTAGCGACACTAAGGTGGTGATAAGGATAAATCTCCGTTTTCAAATTTCAAAATTCATATCATGAAGATCGGGGCACGGATGACGAGTTAGCGATGCTAACCCTTAAAGTAAGCAACGCTAAGGCCAATTTTCACCACTATAAATACTGCGTCCCAGTCCGACTTTTAAAGGATCCCGGGGTATCAAGAAGGGATCCGGAAGCTCAATTTCGTGATTTTATCAGTTCCGATCAATAGGTTTGGTTAGTTTTGGTATTTTTGTTAGTTTATATCAACTCTGTATCAAGGTATTCCGCACTTGGAATTTTTCTCGGTTACTCGATGTTATGTTTGATTTAGACTCAGGAGAAATCATTCGACTCCTATAGTTCTTTGATTTGTTTAGTTGGATAGTTTGGATTTGGATATTTGTTTTGGTTTAAGTTTATAAAAGAAGCATTTGGTTTCATTGTTTTCTCGATCTGTAATCAGATCTGAGTTTGTTTGTTTGGTTTATTTGATTTTTGGTTGTTCCTACGTGTTCTTGATCCACTGTCTATAGAGTGACACTATAGCGTGGTTCATCGACAAAAAGTGCCAACCACGGACTCGATGGTTCGACCCTTGCTTACCGCTAGCTAGTGGACTGGTAAGGTTTTATTTTGTATTTTTGACCGCATCAACGACTTCGACGTGTCAAACTTCTTGCTTTCACACCTCATTGTTATACGACATTAAAAGTGAGTAGCCTCCTCCATATCCTCTTATATGATATGATTAGGAATGTTATAGTTTATGTAGGTGCCTAACTGGCTTGGAAGGAAATGCCTAAGTGGCTAGTAATTTCCTGTGTGGCTTGAAATTTTCCTAAGTGGCTTGTTATTGCCTAAGTGGCTTGATAATTTCCCAAGTGGCTTGATATTAGCTTAAGTGGCTTGGATATATGCATATGTAGCTAAGTAGTTGCTTATATGGCTGGGAGAATAAAATGGATAAGGAATATGTTATTGTTATGTACTATTACGTGATATTGTTGTTTATGTTGTGCTATGACTATGCTATGTGTTGCAAGGTTGCTCACTATGCTTTAAAAGCTTACCTCGTGTGTGTATGTGTGTGTGTGTATGTGTGATTAACTTACATGTACTATTAATGTAGACAAGGTTAAGGAAAATGTGAATGCATAGGTGGACTTTTGGATAGTTGTGAAGGCATGTGGATGCTACTTTGTATATGTTTTGTACATCCTTTTGATACTCTTGTAGGAAGGGTGTATATATATTGTACACCTAATACTTGTAATGACTTTTGATTAGTATGTTATATGTATGGTTTCAAAAATGAAATTTTTGGGTGTACTTTTTATGAGGACCAGGCATTACATAAATCCAGAGCGTTTGCCATTTCGAGATCAGAGAAACCGTTGATCAACGAGTGAGTATTCAATATTCTATTTTCCTGATTCTGACATCAACGTATGTTGAGTGCTGAGGCATAAACCTAGTTCTAAAAGTGAAAAGTGAAAACATTTGAGTTAGGTTACGTTATATTTTAGAAAATAAGAAAAATAATAAACAAATAATGAAAGTAAACTGCTATTTTTATATAATGTTGTAAAAGGAATAAATAAAATTAGGATGATACAATAAACAAACTAATGAAAGTAAGCTGCTATTTTATACTTAAAAGAACGTTGTGATCCCATTGATATCAGTATAGACACACTCGAACATTCAAAATGTACATACTTTATCTTCCAGTGAGTAAGAAACATAATGAAATAGATATGGTGAGGGACATACACACAATGCACATACAGACATCGTCTGGAATGGTGTGGAGGATGGAGTGGGGTTGGAGTTGTTGTGGTTAGGCACTTGTAAAAAAACTATAATGACAATTTTAAAAATTAACTAAAAATAATTAAAAAAATCAAAAAGGTATGATGGTTGTGTTATTTAGAATAAGGACGGAAAACGTTATAAATGTGCAAAAATAAAAAAGGGCTAAAACAACAAAATTAGTTTTTTTTGGGACCAAAACTAAAAAATAAAACATAACCAAGGTACAAAATATTTAATTTAATCCAAAAGTAAAGATGTTATGTAGAATAACATATTCTGAGCAGCAGCTCCAGTTATGGTTTGACCTGATAGTCGATTATCACAACTACACCTTTCATAACTATGCGGTGTAGGTTCATGGTAAGGGACTGCAAGTAGAAATCAAATATATTGAATTTTTATTTAAATATGTACTAAATCAAATATAAATTTAACATATGGGATTAGTTTAAAGTGGTATTCTAAACAAATAATGTTTTGATGAGCTTTCTTTCAACTTTGATTGATGTAATATTATCTATTATCTTACAACTCTTATAAATTGGTATGACACATTTCATTCCCTCTCCTAATACATCATACATATACAAACTTATATTTTTATATGTTTTGGGTTAATGATCTATAATGGAAACCGATAATACAAAATTTACCCATTAGGTCCTTGAAGTTTTAATTGCACTAAATAGGTCACTTAACTTTCAATTTTAGTTTAAAATATCATTGTCTCCGAATTTAACCAGCATTTTCTAGTTCTGACGACACCTACGTCTCCCCTAACAAGGCTTAGAACATTTTCCTTAACCCATCCATAGTCATACCGCCTCTACCTGGTCTAAAGCTTATTTACAATCTCACCATAGTCGTAGCACCTCGATCACACCCCTACGATCTCCTCCTCCAATGCCCAATCCGCCTCCAACTGCTACTCCTCTCTTCGTTGGAGAGTAGTAACCAGCAACGAGGTCTCGTCACAACAATTTTAACTGTGTATAACCAGTTAAAATCAGAGTCAATGGTATTTTAAAAGCAAAACTGAATGTTTAGTGGCCTATTGGGTGGAAAATTAAAAGTTCAGTGAACTATTGAATGCAATTAATGCAATTAAAACTTCAATGGCATAATGGGTAAATTTTGTTTTATTGATTACCATTATGAATCATTAACCCTTTTAGTTAAGGATCGAGTCAATAAAATCCTTCCCTTCTGCCACTCTCTTCGCCACTCGATCTATAAGAACCTTCACCCCAGCATCCAACAAAACAATTTTCACAAGACACGTGTCACATGACCCATTTTAAAACTTCAGGAAAACACACCTAAGAATGTCCCCACAATTCTTTTGGATGGCAGAACATCCAAGAATCACAATCTTCCCACTCACCAAATTTGTATTTAATGAATCCCAAAGCGCTTCAAGCCATGAGGTGTGGTCTGAATCTGACAAAGGTTCCTGTTCTTCATCTTCTTTGTTTTAAGTCACCATTTGGATAACTGTTAGTTATTGGTATGGAATGATTGAATTGGGTATTAAAAGAATATGATGGAATTGAACATTTTAGTGATTTTTGTACCTTTGCTTGATTGAGAGATTTCACAAGCATTTCTCCTATAGTTCTACATAAAATTAAAAATCTTAAGAGGTTTTGCTAATAATTTCAAATAAAAATGACTATAAAAGGCGATGAAACTCACAAATTCCCCATACCTCTTGCGTCCATTTTTACAACAGCCATCCCTACAAGGCAGAAAGATTAATTGAAGAATTAATTATTCAAAATAGAGATACATTTCAAAAGTTGATTATCTAATGGTACCCTGAACAGTCTGAAATCTAAAAATCTATCAGTCATGGGGAAATCGAGAAATAGAATTAGTTAACATAGGACAATAATCTCCTGATTTGCATGTTATTTTGCAATGTATTTTATGGATTTATAGCTCTACTAACAGATTACCTTCTGTTCAAGGCTTTAAGATCATATTTTCCATTTCTTTTTTTTTACCATAAATGAATTTTCTTTTAGGTACTAACCCAAATTTCTAATTGATAAAATTGGAAAATAAACCTAAACATAAAATTCATCAAATAGCATACACCGTTGCATCAATTTGAAATAGATTTCATCAAACCAGGAACATAATCCATAAAAATGAGCTCACCATGGAACAAAATACTACTCACAAACACCTATATCAAATAAGACACTTCATACTTGCGAACATAAGTTTAATCAAACTTTTACTCCAATAAAAGCAATTAAACAAAACACATGATCCACAAAATCTAAACTAATAGAACACAAAAAAAACTCAACACTAAATACATAGATCCACAAAAACATATACATATTCACACAAATACATAAATACACAAAGATATACATTTAGATGATACACACAAATTGGTTCGTATAGTGTTGAAGGTAAAAAGCATTGATCTAGGTTTTTAATCATTTCTAAGCAATAAAACATCGATTTGGGTTTTAACTGTTAAGTATGTGGAGTCTAATCCGAAGCAGTATGGCTCCACGACCATAGGCAGGAGGACTTATCCAATCCGAAGGTTTGTTGCTTCAGCGAGAAGCATTTCTCTAACAGAAGTACAAAGGACATCCGGTGTTAAAATATCGTGGGCCTGCATTATACACTAGTCGTACATTGTTTGTCTGCCACATCATGTTCCTTTTTGTACTGCCACAGCGAGAAGCATTTCTCTAACGGAAGCACAAAGGACATTCGGTGTCAGAATATCGTGGGCTTGCATTATACACTAGTCGTACACTGTTTGTCTGCCACATCATGTTCCCTTTTGTACTGCCACCTTCCCCCAACGTGTAGATTGTCGGTTCTTGAAGATCTGTCGTATCTTCTTGAATTCTGCACCCCCTCCTTTATATAGTCATTCTGTCGTTCCATATTAGGATGTGAATGTTTGAATATTATAGAGTGCAGTCATACTTGTAATTCTCGTATAGTATTCAGACAATATAAAAATCTCTCTAGTTCCACAGTGGATGTAGCTTGATCTCAAGATCGAGTGAACCACTTAATTCTCTATGTTGATTTCTTACTTGTTCTTCGTTATATTCTTGCTACAAGATTTCGTGTGTCGAGTGCTAAACTGTCAAGGGTTGTTTGGACTTATCTTGTTCTTGAGAGGCTGGATTTTACTATCTCGCTTGTTGTCTAATCCCAACAAACTGGTATCGAAGCCATGGCTGAAGAAGGGAAGATCAAGATCGACAAGTTTGACGGCACCAATTTCGGATTCTGGAGAATACAGATAGAAGATTATCTTTACCAGAAGAAACTCCATCTTTCGTTGACCTGAAGAATGCCAGAAGGTATGTCATTGGAGGAGTGGTAACTGTTGGACTAGCAGGATTTAGGTATGGTCAGATTATCATTATCGAAGTCCGTTGCTTACAACATCGTTAATGAGAAGACCATGTTCAGTCTACTCAAGGCGTTGTCTAACATGTACGAGAAACCTTCAGCTGCAAACAAGGTATTCTTGATCCGGCAGCTTGTGAACATGAAGATGAGAAAAGGAGGTTATGTGGCAGAACACATCAACGAGTATTATTAAATCCTATCAAGGTTGATATCGGTGGACATTGGTTTTGACGATGAATTCCAAGCCTTACTTCTACTATCTTCGCTTCCAGATAATTGGGCAGGAATGGTAACTGCGGTTAGTAGCTCATCTAGAACTGCAAAACTTACATTTAAAAGCATTCGGGATTTGATCCTTGGGGAAGATATCCGAAGGAGGATTGCAAGTGACTGTTTCGGAAGTGCTTTGGCAACCGAAGAGAGGGGGAGAAGACCGAACCGAGGTGGTGGTGGCGATGGTAAAGGAGATCGAGATCACGAAGAAGGGGACATTCCAAGAGCAGAAAAGATGTAGTCTGCTGGAACTGTAAAAGAATAGGCATTTCAAAAGTCAGTGTCCGAAGCCTTCTACTTCCGGAGATGGAAAGAGAGAAGTGAATCTTGCAAAAGATGCTCTCATTTTCTGTGTAGAGAGTTCCATAGAGTCCTAGATAATGAACTCTGGTGCATCCTTCCATGCATGTCACAACCAAAGTGTAATGAAGAATTTTATAAGTTACAATGACAGAGTGAGACTTGCAGATATCAAAATCCTAGATAACCTGAGTCGGAGATGTTACATTTCAGAAATCCTTGGAAACAAAATGGACTTTGAAGGATGTCAAGTTCATTTCGGGCCTAAAGAAGATGTTGATATCAGTGGGATAGTTGGATGATGAAGGGCACAAGGTTGCGTTTGGCAACCATCAATGGAAAGTGACGAATGGCAACATGGTCGTTGCTCGTGGACAGAAACGAGGGTCCCTCTATATGGTGGAAGATTCCTCAGATGAGATAAATACTCCGAAAGAAGACCAGAAAGCTTCTACTCTGTGGCAACGAAGACTCAGGCACATGAGTGAGAAAGGGATGAAGATGTTGGTAACGAAGGGCAAGATTCCATATTTAAAGGGAAATACCACATAATTCTGTGAGCCCTTTGTTGAATAATGTTTTTATGTTTTTATGTGACCATCACTGAAATAAGTCGAAATGTTTTTATTAACAGTTTATTTCAGATTGCATAAATTCGAGATCAACCAAACCGGAGAAAGTAACGCTTCAAACCAAAGAGCAAAATACAAAATATCACACTGCTACAGCAATCACGACGCGACAGGCATAGTGGTCGCGACGTGAAGAAGAAACAAAGACAGAAGACCAAAAATGCCCAGCGATCGCGACGCGACGGCCTTCCTGGTCGCGACGCGAAGAGCTTGAACGCGAAGCTCCAACGTGACACCACCAACCTTCTAATCGCGAGACTACCAACGCACCATCCTTCGCGACGCGACCAAAAGCAAACGCGACCAAAAGGAAACGCGACGAAAAGCTCGACATACCAGCGAAGACGCACTGACCCGACAAAAAGCGCACCGACCACCAGCTATGGACCTTCGCGACGCGACGGACCATATGGTCGCGACGCGAACGCTGTTCATCAGCACTATAAATAAGATGCAAACCTCTTGCCATTCTTGTGCAGTACATAAAACCTTACACCACTCCATTACACCCAAGCACCATATACTCTTACCCACGACCAGACACCTCAAGACACTCAAATCTATGCATTTGGCAACGAGGATCAAACCGCAAAACCGTAACAAACAAAACCTCTACCCGACACCAAACAAAACCTCTACCCAACACCATACAAAACCTCTACCCGACACCAAACAAAACCTGTACCCGACACCAAACAAAATCTCTACCCGACACCAAACTTCAAACCTCTAAACAACCTTAACCCGAATACCAAACTACAAAACCTACACACCCACTACCAAATACATACACAAAAACAAAACCACAAAAACCCCGTGCATCTCAATTAAACCGACACCAAAAACCCATTTCACCAAAACACCAAAAACTACCAAACCTCATCCTACCGTAAAGAACGAGAATCGACGCTTCAAAGAAAACGCCATCTTCATCAGCTATCGATAAGTTCTTTTGAAATTATTTGTGTCGTTATTGATTTATTCAAACTGTTATAAATCAACTGTACCAAATATCCAATACATCCGAATTGAACCTTGACAACGAAAACATATGAGGACTGTATTTAACCGAGACATCTAACTTCTAACTTCTAACTTCTAACTTTTTTACTTTTTGTAAAAACACGTTATCGTTGATAATGGCGTTTATTACATCTAACCTCTAACTTCTAACTTTTACTTTATTTACCGCTTTCTGTCTATTTAAATACTGTCTAGTTTAGTTTTACCGCTTTATCTTAATTCCGCAATTTCTTTATTCCGCATATATAATACATATCTGTCACACGGTAATAGGCTTAAAAACCTTGTTCGTGGAGATCAGTTATCGTATATTTTTCAACAATTGGTATCAGAGCTAGTGTGATTTAATCTGAAATTTTTGTCGAGAACTTTTGTGTAGCGTTTTTATAAACCACCAATAAGTTTCCTTTAAAAATTTCATCTTAATATCACTTGTTCAAAAAAAAAAAAAAAAAAAAAAAAAAAAAAAAAAAAAAAAAAATTAAAAAAAAAAAATTTTAAAATCTTAAAATTTTCAAAAAAAAAAAAAGGGAAAAAAACAAGATCAACCCAAAAATGTCTTCCACAACCTACTCAAGAGCTCCATATGTCATCGATCAGGTATGGTCTATGATCTCAGAAATCGGTCTTTCAAAAACACCATTTGAGTCCCACATGACTAAGATTGAGAACAGTTTGAAAGCTGATCTCAAACTATATCATGACACAATAGTCAAATCTGATATCTGCAAATCTGAATTACAAACCTTGCAACTCAGATTTGGAGAATCAACAAGGACTAGAGACAAACTTGAAAGAGACGTCGAACGAAAATCTGAAGAATATAATCACGTCTTAGAACAATTAAATGAAGCCCTAAAACAGAAAAAGGACTTAGAAATAAAAAATCAATCTGTTTTTCCATCTGAAATAAAAGATACCTTAGAAATAGAAGTCCTTCAGTTAAAACTAAAAATTCAAGATTTAACTGACACAAACACTAGTTTGATTTTGAAATTAGATGATTCTTCAAAACAAATCAAACTTCTTGAATCCGAGAATCAAAGATTTCAAGGAAAACTAGATTCTATCAATCTTGCTAGAAAGCTAAGTGATGATATTTTCATCAAAGCGACATCCTTAGGATCTGGCAAAATCGATACAAATTACAGACCTGGATTAGGAAGAGAATCCTTCGAAATCGAACAAGTCAAACAAGAAACCAGGACTAACAGTGAAAACTCTGAATCAACTCTAACAGATCTATCCACATCTGTTAATGAGGAAAATTCAGACGACGAAACAGTTATCAACTGTAACCCAGATGATACTGATTTCACTGTTTCCAAAAGATCTTTCACTAATAGGTCTTCAACCCATCAAATCCAAATTACCAACCAAAACTCCTTTTACGAGAAAGGCAGTACCTCTAAACCAATTGCTCTTCAAAAGGAACAACGCAAACCCAAAGTTTTCAAACAAACCCAAAAGAAACCTTTAAAACCAGCTTCTGTGCCACAAAAACAAACTTTGAATCCAAAACAAAAACCTTTTCAAAAACCAATTCAAAGTTGCTTTCAAGAAATAAACTTCAATCTCTCAAGGAATTTTCAGAAATCATCATTTCACCAAATTCCATTCCATCATCATAATGTTTTTCAAAATCATCCAAATCACAGATACAAAGAAAGGTTATCAAACGGATCTTCACATATAGGATATCTTTCACAAAATCAAAGACCATTTCAACTGACAGGTTTTCAAAAACAAATCTTAAATTGGGAAAATCTGATAAGTCAAATCAAGCCTCAACCACTTCGTCCAATTAACAGAAACCATAATGATTTCAAATCACCGAAAACCATTAACAAATCAGGACCCACCATGGTTTGGGTACCTAAACTTTCTGTCTAATTGCAGGTACTTTGTGCTGGAGAGCCCAAGGATGATACATGGTATATCAATAGTGGCCGATCCAAGCATATGACAACAAACCATAGCCTTCAACAAGACTTCAAACCCACACTACCTCCGATGCATAAACTTCACAATCAAACCAAAATGATGTGGATCCAGTCGAGGGGGAACCACCAAAACCAGAAACCTCCTAAAACACCCCAATCCACCTATCCAAATAATCCCAATGCATCATTTATGGGAGAACCACCAAAACCAAATTTCTCTTTAAACAATCCCAATCTACCTATCCAAAATGATCCCAGTGCATCATTTATGGGGGAACTCTCGTTACCCAATTCTCACCCCCATAACCAAAATTTACCAAAAAAAAAAACATTCAAATAACCAAAACTTTCCAAAAACATTCAGAAAAACAAATCTTCGAAAATACAATAAAAGACTTGTCATAATAAGCTTTTATAGAACCATGTGATTAACATCTTCTTGACTAAATTTTCAGATACTTATGCTCAATGAATGTTCTCAGTTATATTGATTCTAAATTAAAGAGAAGGTTCAAAGTTCAAACATTTTTGTTGTGTACATTCTCCTATTCCCTTTGAATTTATTTCAATTATAACGATTTTATCTGTAAAGGGACATAAGATCAGGAGATTCAGATGAAAACCAAACCCATGTGAGAAATTGTGCCTCATCTTTAACTGCTAAGTGGAATTCATTTCTGTGAGCAAAGGTGTTTTCATTATGACTTATAGGATTTATACTCTTATACCGTGATGCTAGTCTCATTTTTGCTTAGATATCAAAATGACCAGGGACGATACTTTCATTTTCTTATATATTAGACAAACTGTCTATTATATCACCTATCCCTATCCTCAATCAAACCACTTCAAAGAAAAGAATGATCATCTGGCATAACGAATCTGACAAATGAAGAAACGACAAAGTCATATCCAACAAATGCTGTCAACAAATCACAATTGGTAACCACATCAGATATCTATTACACAATGTGTATTCGCACAAATCAAAGAAAAGACAAAGACAAAGGTGAACACATCACCAAAGAAAAAGAAGACTTACAACAACAATCCATCAAGACAGACACCTCTCAAAAACAACGAATTCTCAAAAGCTTTATCAAATATAGCTGTTCAAAACCGAAGATTTACCGGGATACTGTAGCCTTCATAATTAAATATTCTTAGTTGCAAAATGCACTATGAAAACTTCTAAACCCCTCTACATGTATTTCCCGACGGAGAGAGAGTGAACATCAATGGCATGAATGAAGAAACCCTCTGAGTAATGCCAAAACCAGTCTTATGTGATTGATTATCTAATATGAAGACCAAGTGACTAAAGTATATAGGTATAAATCCACATTAAGCATAAGTCAACACCTTCAAACTGAGAGATATCACTCATCTTTAGTGATTATACACCCGTTCTGCACCCAGAACAAACAAACACCTCAGTCAAGTGTGAGCTATACCTATGAGCGTTCATCTGAATCGACCTATTAAGATCACTTGTTGTCTTTATAAATGCTATAAAATCTTAAGGAATATTATGAAAATACATATACAAAAACCTTTTGATAATCGAACTCGAGACTTTGATTAAGAAACAAATATTCTTGACAAACATTTTTCAAAACACAAGTAAAATCTAGTCACACTCTTTCAAAACAAGTGATATGGTTTTATAAATGTCTTATCCAAATTTCAAGAATTTCAATCAAACATTTTACTCCTCATTTCATTAATGATCACATAGGGGGAAATTGTTGAATAATGTTTTTATGTTTTTATGTGACCATCACTGAAATAAGTCGAAATGTTTTTATTAACAGTTTATTTCAGATTGCATAAATTCGAGATCAACCAAACCGGAGAAAGTAACGCTTCAAACCAAAGAGCAAAATACAAAATATCACACTGCTACAGCAATCACGACGCGACAGGCATAGTGGTCGCGACGTGAAGAAGAAACAAAGACAGAAGACCAAAAATGCCCAGCGATCGCGACGCGACGGCCTTCCTGGTCGCGACGCGAAGAGCTTGAACGCGAAGCTCCAACGTGACACCACCAACCTTCTAATCGCGAGACTACCAACGCACCATCCTTCGCGACGCGACCAAAAGCAAACGCGACCAAAAGGAAACGCGACGAAAAGCTCGACATACCAGCGAAGACGCACTGACCCGACAAAAAGCGCACCGACCACCAGCTATGGACCTTCGCGACGCGACGGACCATATGGTCGCGACGCGAACGCTGTTCATCAGCACTATAAATAAGATGCAAACCTCTTGCCATTCTTGTGCAGTACATAAAACCTTACACCACTCCATTACACCCAAGCACCATATACTCTTACCCACGACCAGACACCTCAAGACACTCAAATCTATGCATTTGGCAACGAGGATCAAACCGCAAAACCGTAACAAACAAAACCTCTACCCGACACCAAACAAAACCTCTACCCAACACCATACAAAACCTCTACCCGACACCAAACAAAACCTGTACCCGACACCAAACAAAATCTCTACCCGACACCAAACTTCAAACCTCTAAACAACCTTAACCCGAATACCAAACTACAAAACCTACACACCCACTACCAAATACATACACAAAAACAAAACCACAAAAACCCCGTGCATCTCAATTAAACCGACACCAAAAACCCATTTCACCAAAACACCAAAAACTACCAAACCTCATCCTACCGTAAAGAACGAGAATCGACGCTTCAAAGAAAACGCCATCTTCATCAGCTATCGATAAGTTCTTTTGAAATTATTTGTGTCGTTATTGATTTATTCAAACTGTTATAAATCAACTGTACCAAATATCCAATACATCCGAATTGAACCTTGACAACGAAAACATATGAGGACTGTATTTAACCGAGACATCTAACTTCTAACTTCTAACTTCTAACTTTTTTACTTTTTGTAAAAACACGTTATCGTTGATAATGGCGTTTATTACATCTAACCTCTAACTTCTAACTTTTACTTTATTTACCGCTTTCTGTCTATTTAAATACTGTCTAGTTTAGTTTTACCGCTTTATCTTAATTCCGCAATTTCTTTATTCCGCATATATAATACATATCTGTCACACGGTAATAGGCTTAAAAACCTTGTTCGTGGAGATCAGTTATCGTATATTTTTCAACACCCTTCATTTTTAGAAAACAGAAGAAGGTCACATTTTTTAAGCTGGGCCAAGCTTCGAATCCTACGAAACTCAAGCTTGTGCATTTTGATTTCTACGGACCAACCTCTGTATCTTCGGTCGGAGGATCTCACTATGTCACCTTCATTGATTACTCAACGAGGAAGGTATGGGTTTACTTCCTTAAAAGCAAATCCGAAGTTTTTGCTACTTTCAAGAAATGGAGAGCTGCTATAGAGACTGAGACAGGTCTCAAGATTAAATGCCTTAAATCCAACAATGGGGGAGAATACATCAGCAGAGAATTCGTTGATTATTGTGCTGAGCACGGGATCCGAATGTTGAAAATGGTCATAGAAACTCCTCAGCAAAACGATACACCAGAGAGAATGAACAAAACTCCAAATGAAAGTGCGAAGAGCATGAAATTACATGCTGGAATGCCAAAAATGTTTTGGGCAGACCCCGTCAACACCACAGCCTACCTAATCAACCGAAGCCCCTTAATCCCCCTTGGGTTAAAAATTCATGAAGAGGAATGACAGGGTCATGAGATTTCCTTCAAACATCTTAGGGTTTTCGGATGTGTCTTATATGCCAAGACGAAGGACAGTGAGAGAATAAGCTAGAGGCCAAGTCGAAGAAATGCTTCTTTATCAGGTATGGTGTTGATAACATGGGTTACCAATGTTGGGATAGCCAGAACTGAAGCGTCATCCGAAGTCAAGACGTGGTACTCAACGAGGATGCCTAGTACAAAGACATCTTTCAGGGGGGCTATTTATTTAAGCAAACCATCCAAAAACAAGGAGCAAGTTGAGCTTGAAGGACCATCCGAGAATGACTTTGTGAAGACTTTCGAATAAGAGCCAAGAAGGGACTTCGGAAGCAGTGGGAGAAACGAAGAAGCATATGGTAGTACTGGAGACAGTGGGAGCTCGTCCGAAGAGGAAGGTAACACTTTGGATCGACGCGAAGATGATGAATCAGGAGCTACAGCTCCAGGAATTCTCAGGAGATCCACTAGAGAGAGAAGACCTCCAGTACGCTACCCTGCGTTAGGAAGTTACCTATTGCTGCTGACCGAGAACGGGGAGCCAAAATCTTACCCTAAATCCTTAGGATGAAAGACTACGTACAGTGGAAGAAGGTGATGGATGATGAGATACGCTCACTTGACAAGAACAGGACTTGGTCTCTTGTCGAGTTACCAGCAAAGAAGAAGGCATTATCCAACAAGTGGGTGTTTCAGGTCAAAGATGAGGCTGTTGGGAGCAAGAGATACAGAGCTCCATTGGTGGTTAAGGGTTTCCAACACAAAGAGGGCATTGATTACAACGAAATTTTCTCTCCAGTTGTGAAGATGACTACAATCCGAACCGTACTTGGGATCGTTGCATCCGAGGATCTCCACTTGGAACAACTAGATGTCAAGACTACATTCTAGCACGATGACCTGGAAGAAGACATCTGCATGGCACAACCAGAAGGTTTTGAGATTGCTAGGAGAGAAAAGCTGGTGTGCAAATTGAAGAAAAGCATGTACGGATTGAAGCAAGCTCTAAGGTAGTGGTACTTGAAGTTTGATGACTTCATGAAGAGAAATGGGTTCCGAAGAGTGATAGCGATCACTGCTGTTATCGTAAGCAACACAAGTCTTCGTACATCATCCTGCTTCTCTATGTTGATGATATGTTGGTAGCGGATGCTGACATTCAGGAGATCAACAGGCTGAAAAGACAGTTATCTGAAACGTTCGAGATGAAGGACCTTGGACCTGCCAAGCAGATTTTAGGCATGAGCATTGTCAGAAATAAAGCTTCAGGCAAAATCAAACTTTCTCATGAGAAGTACATCCTGGAAGTTTTGGAGAAGTTTAATATGACAAGTGCTAAGGTCCGAAGCACCCCACTTAGAAGCCAGTTAAAGCTTTTAAAAAGAGAAAGCCCCAAAGACGGATAAAGACAAGGAAGAAATGGTTAAGGTTCCTTATGCATCCGCAGTTGGCAATCTTATGTACGCTATGGTATGCACAAGGCCATACATTGCACATGCAGTGGGAGTTGTTAGCAGATTCATGTCAAATCCAGGAAAGAAGCATTGGGAAGGTGTCAAGTGGATGTTCCGCTACTTGAAGGGAACCTTAGACACAACCTTAGTTTACATAAGGCAGAAGGTGGTCCTCGAAGGTTTCACCGATGCAGACTTAGGGGGTTGTATAGATTCAGGGAAAAGCACTACTGGTTATGTTTTCATAATTGGGGGAACCGCAATCAGTTGGTTGTCCATATTGTAAAAGAGCGTTACTCTTTCAACCACCGAAGCCGAGTACATGGCAGTAGCAGAAGCTAGCAAGGAGCTACCATGGTTGAACAACTTTCTTGAAGAGCTTGAACACAAACAGGAGGATTGTGTGCTGCATTGTGACAACCATAGTGCAATTCATCTTGCAAAGAATCCAGTGTTTCACAGCAGGATGAAACACATCAAGATGAGATACCATTTTATTCGTGAGCAGATAGCTGAAGGTATGCTTATCTTGAAGAAAATCATTGGTGCAAAGAATCCTGCAGATATGTTCAACAAGGTGGTCCCTTTGGACAAGCTGGAGTTGTGTATGACTTCAGCTGGTCTTCCACAAAAGTAAGTGCGAAGACGGAAGGAACTAGAGAGAGAGAAAGAGTTTCTGACCTTGGAAGATCACACAAGGTAGACAGAAGAATCTGGTCCTGATTAGTCTCCAAGTAGGAGATTGTTAAGTATGTGGAGTCTAATCTGAGGTAGTATGGCTCGACGACCAAGGGCAGGAGGACTTATCCGATCCGAAGGGCTGTGCTTCAGCGAGAAGCACTTCTCTGGCAGAAGTACAAAGGACATCAGATGTCACAATATCGTGGGCCTACATTATACGCTGGTCGTACACTGTTTGTCTACCACAATATGTTCCCTTTTTTACTGCCACCTTCCCTCAACGTGTAGATTTTCAGTTCATGAAGATCTATTGTATCTTCTTGAATTTTGCACCCCCTTCTTTATATAGTCATTCTCTCGTTCAAGATTAGCGTGTGAATGTGTGAATATTGTAGACGTTCTAAATAATACTTTAATTATCCAGGAAGTCAATAAAACATTCAAAATTGGATCATAATAATAAACTAATGAAATAACTGCCTTATGCATATACTAAGTTCTCCACAGAATAATTGTCAAATCAGATAAAGATTTACATTGCATAAGTTCCCAACACAAATCAAACTATACTAACCATACTCAAGCCAATTCATTTGCAACTCTAATGCATATGGACTTAACATGACGATCTTGCTTGGTCTGAGACATTGGCTTAGTGATCAAAACAACTATATTGCCTCATCTAATACAACTCGATTAACTATGATGTCTCTTTTGGTAAGAGCCCGGATCGTGTCTACGTATAGGAACCGTCTCTGTTAGTTTGGAAGCTTGTATCAGTGTAATCCTTTACACTAAGATCTTCCATACTATAATTTATCAAGAACATTACTTACATTTTTCTTAAACATTTAAGATTATTCTTGACTTTCATTTAATGACTTTCGCTAGGATTAGCCTAATGTCAACTCATCATGCTCAAGGCATATGATACATTAGGTCTTGTACATAATGATCGATTCCCTAGCTAATGCATATGGGACTCAACTCATCTTATCTACAAGCTTGGTGGAACTAGAACTCTGTGTTACACTCAGTTCTAAACACTGATACAAAGACTGTATCCCTTTCAAGGAGTCATATACCTATAGATTCGGTTTATTCATGTACTCTAGCTTATCCTTATGAAGTACTCAGGGCTATCTCCAAATAGATTAAATTTGCTAATGATGAAAAAGGTTTCATCATAATCAAGCTTTGAGTATGAGTATAACTCTTTGTCACCACTCCGGTTCTCATATGTTTACTCTTCATCTATGTCTATCTTCATCTTGAAGACTTATTTAAACTCGAATGTTTTAAGATCAGGAGTATGATCAACTAAGTTTTAAAACTTGGTTATCCTTCATGGAATTCATGTCGCTCTCCATAACCTCCTTCCTTAAGACAGCCAAAAGGCCTGTCACGACTTTTGATAGTTGGTAGGCTCATAACGATCAACCAAATGTTCATCACCCTTGTTAACATCTAATCCATAAAGTCAGGTTCATGCTGCACTCTATCGGCTTTTCGGAAAGCAGATGGAGTTATGTCAGATTCCTCAACAAACTCTTATTGAGTCTCATCAGGTTTCTTTATGTCAGATTAAGTACTAGTGCCAATATCAGGTTCTTTAATTCTTTGAATCTCATCAAGATCAATCTAGCTCCCACTGATTTCTTTGAATACCAGCTTCCCTTCATAGAATATTGTCAATTGAGCAACATAAGATGGTTGTCAAAATGTTTATTGTATCCAAGTAATCCAGTCGAATAACAATTCTTTTAATCAGTTTTCTTTGAGCTTCACGGTAAATGTAAGACTCAAATACCCCATATTTCTAAATATGCTAATGAAGAAGCATTTGCGCTCTATATTTTTAGACAATGTTTATAGAACCTCTTATGTTAGTGCAAGGTTTAGGACTTTTACAATTGTCTCTAAGGTCTAACCTCAGACACTGATTGGAAGAATAATACGATTCATCATTAGTCGAACCTTTATGTCTGATTTCCACTAGACTAACTGTGTGATACTGTGGTACATCAAATGTAATTCAATTTTGAATCACATTTCATAATTCATTTGATATCGTAAGATTATTGACTAAGAAACTCATCATCCACTTTTGGATTTGAGAATCTTATCCTCTCCTCACTTGATTATATACTCTGTTTTAATGTTCTAAACACCATATAGGTTTCAAACTCAACAAAGTATTTTTGATGGTTTAATGGATAAACTAAACGGTCAAAATACATTAGATACACGAGGTCCAACAGATTCTTAGCCTTTGCCCACAATAACTTGTGAGTAGTGTATAGTTTTCTCGCATTATAAACAATACTAGCAGTTATCATAAGACTTCTAGTCAAATGATTTCTAGAATCTTATCCACTTGGAATTCTGGTAACTTCTCTCAAGTTTTATTAAAAGCATACAATCCCACTCATACCTTTTATCCAAACATTTGGGTCCTTTCGAATCAATTTTGAACTATTGTTGTGTACTGGTCTCATAGATGTAATTACAATAACTTTGTTCCAAAATAACTTTTATTTAAACCAACTTTTATTTAAACCAAGTCGAAACAATCAAATAATGTTACATCAAACATCTTCAATCCTAAAACCATAGACTAAAACACTATAGAGAAGTTGGTTCCTAATCCTATGGATGAAAGCAAGCTGCTTGTGGTCAAGGATTTGATCCAGCTCTCCATGCTTTATTTTTCTGCTTTCTTCCGGTCCCTAATCGTTAACAAATGTCAGTATTATATGGTGTGTCGAATCCAAAATGCCATATTTTGGAATAAAGGTTCAATTCGGTAAAAGGGGAAAAACGTCGGTCAAAACATTTTATTTTTAGCTATGTTGTGATTTTCATAGATATCCCTTTTCAATTGTGGTTGCCAGGTATGCGTCGGTAATGCATCACTAATATGTGTGTCATCAATTAATAATTGCGTCGGTGAACTGGTTAACAGGCACACGTCTGTAATACGTCTTTAAACACCTGAGGGTTTTTCTGACAACCCACATCACATCGGTATTGCGTCAGTAACCCAGTTTAGCAACGGATTACCGATGCAAAAGTACCTTGGAAATCGGCTTTTTTAATAGGGGATAATTTCATATATACCCTAATTATAGAGCTAAATATCATATTTGTCCTATCTATAATTTAAATATCATATTTGCCCTAAATAAATATTAAAAATATCATATTTACCCTAAACTCTTTTTTAAGATTTTTTAATCATTACTTTTAATCAAATGACTACTATACCCTTCAAGTGGCACAAACAAAATGAGAATCCTTTTATCATTGGTGATGAAGACTTCTTATTTTACGTAGTTTCTTTTGGTAACATTTGGATCTAAAAGTTATGCATACTAATCCAAAAGCTTCAAGTGGCGCAAACAAAATGAGAATCCTAAGATTCGAATTCTATAAATTCAGGAGGTATTTAGTGTACCCGCTGCGATGATTCCATAAAAAGGAAATTGTCTCACATCAGTAGAGCCATAAGCAATAACCAGGAAAAAGGAAATTGTAGTAAGCATGAGCATAGATATTTGGAGTAAAGTGCTCTTCTCCATTAATGAAAAATTCATCCTTTGGGTTTATGATAAGTAAGAGAAGTTTCACGTAGTTGATATTTCTAATTATATAGTTTCCAAGTGGAGAATGCATTACATAGAAAAATAAAAGATATAATTACTCTTATTTTGTGATTCGCTATGTGTAGTCTTCTTCTAAATTCAAAACCACGACCTGTTGAATATTCAAAGATGACCCAGGCTTTATAGTGTAAACAAAAGTATGTAATAATTTTCAAAACTATAACTTACATGATTGTCTCACATCTTCTTTTAGATAGTAATTGTACGTTTTGCTTAGCGAGCGGTAGGTATGAGTATCTCCTTTTAGTTGATCAAAAACGAGTTCACAATAGAAATAAGAAATCAGGAATGGTAGCATGAATTTAGCATCAACAGAAATTACAAAATACAAACTTGATGGGGGAGCCACTGGCGGCACAGCGGCGACCAGCGGGGACGGCGATTGTTTGCGTTGATTGGCAGAATGGTCGTTGATTGGGGTTACGTGAAAACGGGAAGGGTTCGTATAGTCCATTTTGATTGTTTTGAAACTAAAATGTTTTTAAATAATCAAAAAATATTTAAAATATAATTTAAAGTGTTTATAAAATATCAAAAAAGTAGATTTTTGGTATATTTGATATTTTTTTATATATATTTAGGGCAAATATGATATTTAAATTATAGATTGGACAAATATAATATTTAGCTCTTTAATTAGGGTATATATGAAATTATCCTTTTTAAGGGTACTATATCATGATAATATATTCTGAATTATTTTGTTAAAAAAACAAAACGTTGAATAATGAATCACATAAATAATAATATGATATTAAGGAATGGGTATAAATTAATGCTTCATCTTCTATATATAGAAAGAGAAAATAGAACTGGCACCACAAGCATACATGCCCTAACTTGAACGAAAAAAAAAAAAAAACACACACACACAGATAGTTCTCTGGCGATCAGAGATGTCAAGCACCTGCACTACAGATGTAGCAGCATCAGCAGCAGTTTCCGAGCAACTTTGCTACATCCATTGCAACTTCTGCAATATTGTTCTTGCTGTACCTCTCTCTCTCTCTCTCTCTCTCTCTCTCTCTCTCTCTCTCTCTCTCTCTCTCTCTCTCTCTCTCTCTCTCTCTCTCTCTCTCTACATATTTATTTGTTTGTATTTGTTTTGTGTATTCTTGAAATATGAACAACTATGCTGCGATTCACTTGATTTTACACTTGAGTTTTCTATTTCCACTTTGAGAACTCAGAAACGTACAGACTCAGAAGGTTATGTCTCCATCGATAATGCTTTTTTCTTGTATCATCTTCTGCTAGCAGTCAGAGGAAGTATACAAACTGACGTACGTACACACACTCAAAGGACCTATGAACACATGACGCGCACACACAGAAACAAGGACTAGCTGCATGCACTGGAAGGATGAGTAAAAAATCATTCAATTATAACACTTTGATAGCAGATATCTTCCATATTTATTCACTCAATTACCACAATTATAATGGCAAAATATAGGGCTCTTCTTACCCTAAACTGATCTTCTTAAGTGCATGTGTGAGGCAGTTCCCATCATATATTATTGGTGGTACAATCTGGCAATATACCTTGGACGTTAGGGGTGCAAAACTCCTTTTGTCGTTCTCTTTTTTAAAATTACGAAAACCCTAATTTTGTTTTGGGATTTGTTAGTCAAGAAAGATACGAAAACCCTATGGAATCTCTAAATTATTTATTAGTTAAATACTCAAATCGTGATCCTACAATCGAACTGTGTATGAATGTTGGAACCCTAATTTTATCTTTGAAACTACTACTATGAAAGAAAGGAAACGGATAACAAAAAAACCGAATGGAAGATGTTGTTTTTAAACGTTTCCTGAAACTAGTAATGATGTTTGGAATAAATAATTGGGTTCAGGTGAGTGTACCATGTAGCAGCCTATTTGATACCGTAACTGTGAGATGTGGCAACTGCACCAATATGTGGCCAGTAAATGTGGGCATGGCTGCTGCTTTTCATCAATCTCTCTCTGGTTCAACTTCCACTTTTCAAGATTCATCTTCTTCTCATCATCAGGTAATTAGGAGCATACACGTCCTTTTACAAGTTAATTATTAACAAGAAATTTGTTGGCTGTTTTTGGGGTTTTCGGTGTTTTGTTTTTAGGGTTCTTGTCTTGCCAAGACGCTAGGGTTCGATCGAACATTATCTATTAATTATAAGTTGGTTTTTCGTTGTTTTATATCGAGGAGGATTATCGGTCTGTACTTCTCATTTGGCATTGTTATTTTTAGTGTCCGTTATTTTTCTTATTATTCAGACTCATTCTATAATTCTATCTGGTCGAGCTCCCGTTCACCCTTTTTATTTATCTATATTTTATATTGCAGATCAAAAAAGATAATAAGAAGCAAAATCCTATTTAATTATTATTTTAACCAATTTCTTTAAAAATAATAATAATACAAAGAAACACAAAATTTTCACTTGGTTTATGAGCTTTTCTTGAAGGTTTCATTTACATGTTTTATTCTGATTAATTAGAACTTGTTAATATATTTCATTTTCTGATTTTTCCCAAACTTAATTTACTTATTTTTCATATGATCGTTTTGATTTGTTTGCCACCCCTTTTCTCCTGTATAACTCCTCTCATTTCGAGGAGTCTAACCTTGAGATTTGCTCTTGTAATTTCAGCAAGAACTCAACCACATTGCCCCAAATTATCGGGTAGACTTGGGCTTTTCATCAGACTGCAACAAAAACATGCCGATGTCCATGAGACCACGCCCCCCTCCACTGATCAATGCACAAGAGATTAACAATCGTCGTGAGTTTATTTCATGCATTCCATTTTTCGTATATATACAAGCACTATCAAATGTTATCTTTCTAAAGTATTTATTGTTTAGTATTAATTCTTCATTCTTTTTCCAGCTCAGGAGAAGAGGCAACGCGTTCCTTCGTTGTATAATCGGTTCATAAAGTAATGATCCTGACTAATCACCTTCTTAAATACTTTCATAGCAACACGAAACTACACTTTCTCGATGAATTGGATTCTTATTTTTGAACGTGAAATAGGTTGTTATTCAACTTAAATTTACATGAATAATTAGGTCTTATTTAAAAATAAAAAACATATTAACCGTCAAGACCATATCATATATAAACATGTTAGATGAATAAGATAACATTTCTTTTCGAAAATGGTTATTATTTTATAATCAAAATATAAAATTAATAACTAATTAAAGAAAATCAAAAGTTTTTGTATTTTTTTATTTGATTAATTGAATAAATGAAATATGGTTGTAAATGCAGAGAAGAAATTCAAAGGATCAAAGCCAATAATCCAGATATCAGTCATAAAGAAGCTTTTAGCACTGCTGCCAAGAATGTAAGTTTCCATTAAACTCGAGTCATCGAACCACAAAATTCAATTAATGGAATATGTTGGTTGTTTAATTAGTTGAATTCTAGTATGCCAAATATTCAAATCTTAGTTTTGTTCAATCTTTCATACCATAACAAATATATATAATGACATAAAATCTAAAACCAAATAAGAAAAAAAAGGTAAATTGCAACTTTTGTGCGGCTCATACCGAACCCATCCCAAATACCAATAATCCAGTGCTAAGGGCACGTATTTTTCTAGTTCGGTTTCAAAAAAAACCCGGACCAAATAAACAGTTTAATTACAGCTTTATAAAATCAAACCTTAAGTTATATATTTATTTTTGTTTTTATATATTGGTTGTCTTGAGAATGCATGTAAAGTACTGAGTGGATTTAATACGACACATAAATTCTTGTAACATTACATTATTATGTATGTAGTGGGCACACTTCCCTCGTATTCATTTTGGGTTGATGTTGGAGAACAACCACCACCAAGCTAATATCGATGAGGTATGTTAATTTTATGCATTAATTTCTATGATTATTATAATAATACATTTAATTTTCGATGGCATGAAAAACAAAAAAGTTTTCTTTTTACATGTCATTTCGTTCTTGAATTATGAAATATAACGAATACGACATGATGATCTAGCATCATATTTTCAGCTTTTCTTGACGAGACACATAATCGTTTTATAATTTATATATGCAAACTACTTAATTAGTGTCGAAATTACTAAACTTCTCAAATTTAGTTTTTGGGTCATTCTATTAAAATTATTATCGTCAAGGCTGAACACGATAACCAAGTAGAAGTATGTAGCTATATTCATAGAACGTAATTTGTTTTGGAACAACAAATTAGGTTCACTAAAAATCACAGAAACTTAACTAAACTCATCTTTACTTCTTATATTCTACAGAATCGTGGGTTTCATTTTCCAACAAATGATAAAGCTTGATCTTGAAGATTATCACTGCAGCCATATATCTATATATCGACATTAAGTATAAGTACGTCGCTATTTCCTTATGTGTGTGTGTGTGTCATCTAGCTAGTTTGTTGAATTGTGTAAGGTGAGAGATATGTCTATGTATTGTGATTGTGTATCCAAGCTTGTGAACTGTTGTGTTGGCTACTTCGCTTTATTTAGGGTTTCATTTTTTCTAAATGTGTAAAATCACTCAAAAAGTTGAATATTGTAAATATATAATACGAATTCATTATCTTCAAGCAATCATGACAAAATCAAAACCAATATTTCAGAACAAAACTGAAGTCTTTGAAAGGAATTCAAATTAGAACAATTCAAATTTACAAGTAATTGGCACTACTAGAAAAAAGGCCTGTCATGACACGCATTGCGTGTCATTAAAGGGTACAGATGACACGCAAATGTATGTCAAGAAAGCCCTGTCATAAATGACAGATGACACACAGTGTCATAAATTTACGACATACATTAATGACAAACCTTTATGACTTACAATGTAAGTCATAAATTTTTTAAACAAATAATATATATATATATATATATATATATATATATATATATATATATATATATATATATATATATATATATATATATATATATATATATATATATATATATATATATATATATATAACTAAAGCTATGCAACAACCACAACCATGTCAATTGTGAAATAAAATATCATAAATACAAATGGCATAAATACAAATGTCATCCATTACCACGTGATCGCACGTTGTCGTATGTCAAATACAAAATAATAAACAAATCTCATAATACAAGGGCATTAAATATACAAGGTAAATTAATAAGAATTATTCTCAAACAATTTAAAAGATAGAAACTACATTGCTATGCTACCAATGACCCTCAGCAATTGCCTGCTAGAAGAAGATGTTGAATCAATTCAGTAGTTCCATCACATCTAATTAACCTGCACAGTGTTGAGATTCATAAACATAAAAAGAAATTGCATCAACTTCAAAGTAGTTGTATAAAGAAACCAAACCACACCACAGATAACAAACAAAAACTATTCAGACTGTTTTCATACAATTACCATATTAAGCAAATAAACACTCTAACAAATAAGATCATGCAAGTCAATTCCAGCCATTACAAAAGCAATGTCTAAAGATTTAGGTGTGAAGAATTAAAAAATCAGAATACAATAAAGCATACTTGAAGATAACATCCTTAAACTTGATCACCCAGACCAAATCTCTTAAAATCGGTGAAACAATAAATTTTTCAAAATAAAGTTTAAGGATTCCAAGGTAAACGAGTAATACACGTATTGTGGCAAAAGCAATTAGAAAATGCAACAAACAGCTGACACAATTACAAATATGGAGAATTCAGTTTTGGTTTAATGTTCTTTAAATACGAAAAACAATAAAACTTTTAGCTAGTATGTATATTGGAAATTGATTGAGACTGAATCTGAAAAAAATGTATCTTGGAAGTTAGCAAGTCACCAAATTGGGTAACCTTTCTAATCAAGACGCACCCAGCAGGAACAAACCAGGAATTCAGGAACAAACCAAGAATAGATCGATGATCAGAAACCAATATCATAATCAGCACAAATCAGAAACCAAAACCAAAATCATAATCATAACCAGGAATATATCGATAATAAGAACCTGATAACTATAATCTGAAAAATGAAACCCGATAACTATAACCTGATAACTGTAAGCGATTTGTGTTGGAGACTGTCGGTAGCCGACATGTGAGAACAAACCAGGAATGTGTGGTCTATAATGGAATTCGTGGTTTGTAGCTTGTTGTTAGAACCAGAAGGCATCGAAACGGTGGTGTACTTCGTGGTTTGTAATGGAATCAGAAGGAGAACGACGTTTCCGTCGGACCGATCAGTAAAGACGAAGAAGGTCAAACAGATTGTGAAGTCGTTGGGTAGTACAAGTGTCTGTCAGAGTCGCTGAACGGTACAAATGGCCTGTACAATCGGGCCGATGGGTGAAATCGAAGAATCAAAACCCTAATCTGTCGATTATGTAGAAATCCCAAACTAGGGTTCGTAACATACCTTCAATAATCTATCGCTTATGTAGAAATTGAAAATTCTGGACCACTTCAAGCATTAATAAGTTTAGAAGTGGTCCTCCTGACCACCGTCGACCACCACATCGCCGCCAAATGCGGCATTGTTGCCGTCCTTAATCCCCAGCAACACTGCAACCTTTCTTCCAGTTGCCTGCTTCTCTCGAACTCTTGTATCTATGCTCCTCTCTCGCAATCCATCCTCTTCCGATTCAACAAATTACTTTGCGTAAGGGAGCTGAAAAGAAGGAAGGCGGGGATAATGACGATGCATATGGGAGCTAAAGAGAAGGGAGGCGGAGAATTTTTGATCAATTTACGTAAAAGGATGACATGAGAAACCCTAATATCGACCCGTTGTATGAGGAGGCGACAATGACACACATTTTTTATAAAACGACATTAAAGTGCCTCCCGTGTTTTTTTTTCTTATCTGATTATGACATTAAAAGATGACATACATTTATGTATGTCGTAATTATTATAAAATATGACACAAATTTAAGACATATAATTATGTATGTCATAAATCCTTCAGATTTTTAACGAAGATGACATTTTTTAAAGACATATGTTTTTGTGTGTCATAAAATTAGTATGTGTCATAGTTCGTATGTCACTAAAAGCTATTTTTCTAGTAGTGTGGAATTTAAAGAAATTCAAAAGTTTATACGATTCCATGACAAAACATTATACGATATATAAAATGCCATTCACGAATGAGGTAGAATTTATTTCAGAGACTAGCTGAAGAGCTAGCTTTTAGCCAAAAAAATTGTTTTTGTGTAATAAACTACACTACTACACAAAGGGCTATCACCCACAAAATTAAACCACTACAAAATCTTTGGGTACCATCAGATTTGCTATGAGGTTTCCACAATTATGAGAAGCGCAATTTATAAAATCTTTGTGACATATTGCGGACTGAAAACAATGTGTGGGAAATCCGTAGGAAGAATTGTGGTCACTGAGCATATAATTTAAATTTTGTGGGTAATACATGAATAAAAGTAAAAAAATACAAATCTTTCAGAAAATAAGTTTTCGTGGGTATTCGATGGGTAACATATTAGGGTGTTTCTCACAGATTAGCCATAGACCAGAATTGTTTTTCATTTTACGACCCTAAATTCATGTTGTTTTTGCTCCATATTTTGTCAATGTACGTGTGTATGTATGTATACGTAGATGTATGTATATGTATTTGTGTATGAGTATTGATATGTTTGTGTTTGACCAATCCCTGTCATTTGCCATAAACTTATGTGTAAGACCAAAACAATTTTTAAACCGATCTTACCAAACTAATGATTATCACACACTAGATAGTGTACACTACAAGGTTCGGGGTTATTACCGGCGACATATGTCACCGCTAAAGACCGCCAAATTCGCCGCTAATACCTTTACCGGCGACACATCGCCGCTAATGCGTCGCCGCAAATAGTTTGTTGCTAATGCTTACAAATCGCCGCTAATGCGTCGCCGGTAATACCCGTCGCCGCTGAAAGTCGACATCGCCGGTAAAGATGTCGCTGCTAATGGTTGAGTCAGTTTCTGGTGAAAGTCAAAATCACCGGTAAATCGAAGAAAATCACCGGTAGAAGTGAGGTAGAAGTGAAAGAGAGCACCGGAGGTTGTTTTGGGGTGGTGGTGGTCGGAAAAGCTGGAGGAATCGCCGGAAATGTCGAGAGAAAACGGAAGGAGCTTGTGGTTTGCGTAACAGCCAAAATGGTGCTGCGAAGAGACTAAGTCTGTTCGCAAGTTATTAGCGGCGACATTTTTGGGTTTTAGCGGTGACAATCCATTACCGGCGACACTAAAAAAAACCCGCTTTTCTCCTGGGCCGTTAGATCATAGTGCAACGGACGGTAACGATGGCGATCCGGGTGAAAAGGCAATAGCGGCGACACGAAAAGCAATAGCGGCGACGCCTTTGGTGGGAAATTTTCCCGCTTCTCTTTTCACCGTCGGATCACACATTTGGTGGACGGTTTGGATTAAACACCACGCGGATCGCTGAATAATCAATACCGGCGTCACCTTTAGCGGCGACAACCGGTATTAGCGGCGACACCAAACGCGTGTTTTGGATGTCGCCGCTAATACCGGCTGTCGCCGCTAAAGGAGACGCCGGTATTGATGGCATTTCTTGTAGTGGTAGTTAATCATTTAGCAGTATAGTTATGGTTAGAAAATGTGTCGAACTCTCTTGGGAATTGGTATGAAACATAATTAGCTTATTTGATTACCGGTTAAACTAAAAGATAAAGTAAAAAGGGAGAATTTTAATGTAAAATTAAATTGGTAAATTACATGGATACTTGTTGAATTGGTCAAATCAGATACAAGTGCAATGTATTCGTCCTTCTTTAGTTGTTGAGAGTATCTACCACAGAATCCATGCCCTAACATACACAACAAGGACACAAGTATGACATCTTTGTCGGTAACTCACAAAGTAAGTTATTGACGACAAACTCTAAGTCATCAACTTTTATCGACTTTGTTGCCGATATAAATGGGAACGCCTAAATTCAGAAGTATGTGGTCGTCAATTGAGCAGGAAAATAGTCACTAGACTACAAACTCTTAAGTAAGCGGAATGCTCTCTTATCAAATCAGAGCTCCTAGTCGTCTAATGGATATATTAACCCATCCGCATAGGACCGTGGATTGGTCACAGCCTTCTTACTGGATAAGTGGTGACAGAGTAACGAGTGACCTTCGACGTCTGCTGGCACAACGACCCACTTACCAAAATAGGACGCCCTAAATAGCATTGCTCGTGCCAGGGTATGTTATAGTGTAGCCATAATTGTCTGACCCAAGTCAGGCTATATAGTAGTTCACTACTAGAAAACTAGGGGGTTAGCCACGCACATTTGCGTGGCTGTTGTGTGGAAAAAGCCGAATAGACACGCAATAGCCACGAAAACTGACCTGTGGAAGAACCCTTTGTGTCTAAATTGTAGCCACGCTTTAGCCACGCAAATTTACCACGCAACAGCAACGCACACCTTACCACGCCTTTTAACCACTCAATAGCCACGCGCATTAACCACACCATTGCCACGCATTTTTAGCCACGCAAATTATTAACCACGCAATAGCCACGCAAATTATTTACCACGCAATAGCCACGAAATTATTAACCACGCAATAGCCACGAAATTATTTACCACGCAATAGCCACGAAATTATTAACCACGCAATAGCCACGAAATTATTTACCACGCAATTACCACACACATTTTGTTGACTGTGTTTGACTTTTAACCACGCAATAGCCACGCAATAATTTTTTTTATTAAAAAAAATACAAAAAAATATTTTTAATTCCAGATTTTTTTTTCTCACAAAACACACACAATATATATATATATATATATATATATATATATATATATATATATATATATATATATATATATATATATATATATATATATATATATATATATATATATATATATATATATATATATATATATATATGTATATATATATATATATATATATATATATATATATATATATATATATATATATATATATATATATATATATATAAACACAACGAAACTAAATAAAACACAGCTAATCAAACATTACGATAAATTTTGTTTAACATTCTAAAAAAATCAAATAAGAAAGACCACGAACCGCGTCTAATTGTTTCAAAAACATTCTAAAACGTCTACTTGTTTCAAAAACATACAACTAAGTAAGACCCGGACCACGTTGACTCATTTGTCGCATCCTTTCTTCCATTTTTTTTCAAACTCATATTGCGACCGTTTTTGTCTTTGATCAATTTGTTGTTCGATTCGTTGTTCCATTTGTTGTTGTTGTTGTTACATATGCTGCTTCCTAAAACGACTTCGAGGTGAACTGTAAATTGTCACGCTGCCCTTTATTTATATATTTGTCCTTTGTTTCGGCGGTTGCATGGGTCTGTACATATACATCTAACCAAGAGGGCTTACGACCCAGCATCACTTCTTACATAAACAACAAAGTATAATTGTAGTTAGTGTTAAAATAAAATATATTACTAAACAATAAAGCATGATTACTTACCAATCTGTCACGGTGTTCGGCGGTTCTGATGCTGCCACCGGTATGTGTTGCTATAACCCCCGACTCATCAGTAGAACTGCGGTTTTTCTTCCCGGTGGCAGACTTCTTCCATTTATCTGTGTCCCAATGCTGTAAAAAGAAAGAAAAGATGTATAATAAAATAACATGGAATAATATTAAATAATAATAATAATAATAATAATAATAATAATAATAATGTATAAAATTGCTTACGGCACACATTCGGTGCCACACAGGTTCCGCTATATCCCGAGGACGATGTCATCTACGAACTTGGTTTCATCTACGAACTTGCTGCTGATAGTATGAAAAAAATTATCATGTGAAATTTATTTATGGTATATGTAAATCAGTAAATATAATGCATAATTTTCACTCTACTTTATACATTATTTTACTGTACTAATTGTTTTTTATATCGACTGAAACCCAAATAAGATTGTAATAAAAGAATATATTTTCTAGATTCAGAAAATAAAATAGCAATATAATTAAAATAGTGAAACTATAAGAAAATTTATGTCATTTAATGACACAAATCTTCCTAATTATGCTGTAATTTGTCATTTCATTGAACAATAAGAAAAATTGTATATGGCTAAGAAGTAAAAAGCGAAAAAGAAGAAATCACATTTAAATATAAATAGTATGAAATTAATTATGATGTGAAATGAATTATTTAACTGTAATAATGATTTTATATTTACAAAAATAAAAAAATAAATATGATAAAATCTTATTAATACCCAAATAAGATTGTAATAAAATAAAAAACGAAACAATAGAAGAAATCGCATTTAAAATAAAAATAGCATATTTCATCATTTCATTTTATTAAACTAACAACTTTTTATTCCAATTAAATAAACCATTTATATTATTTTCATTTTCTCCGAATACATCCTTCTTCCAAACATTATCCCAACTTACCACTTGCAAAGCTCCATTGTAATTGCCAGCAACTCCAGTTGATAGCACTTCCAGGGTCATTGCTCTTGAAACGATGCCAGAAAACACATTTGACCACTGATTCTGAAAGACCATTGTGGCATATACAAATTAATATTGAGATCATAATCAATTAAAAATTCAAGTTCAAAGAATATATATCTCATTCAAATGTTTACCACATCCATTAGAATTTCAACAAGAATACCATGATTCATGATGACAACTGCAGATTCCCTTGAAGCCTCAGATTTTAATCCTAGTGGTTTTGGACCAATCCCACGGGGAAATGTCCGCAAGTACTCATCTTCACTCAACGTCTCGGATGAGTTATCCGAGCTTGGAACCCATAAGGGTTCACCTGCCTGAGACATTCTGATTAGCTCCTCCATTGCTGCAACTGCAAGATCGACTATGATTGGCGTGTCAGCTTCAGTTGGGCCTGAAACTGACCGAAGAAGGTCATTTGCACCGAACATATCTCCTACCATACCATTGTGTGGACTGAAACTTGCCACGCCAAGTTCAAGCTGTGAGCGAGTTGGTCCATGACGTGACATATTAGGGTAACTCAACATTGGCTTGCCAACATACTTTGCGCCTATTCCAGATATCCTATCAATCTTTTAGAAAACACCAATTCAGAAAACTATAAGAAACATCAACTATATTGGTACAAAGAACATATGCAAATATTCTAGGATACAATTTACTGTACCTCTTCACGTAGCCGAGCATTTTCAATCCTCAAATGCTGTTCGTCAAAAGACATCTCCCCAATAGTAGCAGGACCACCACAATTTGGAACAGAAAAACTACAAACCATTGCAAGTTCTAAGCCACCACCGAGTGCAAATCCTTGTACAGCAAACTCAAATTCGAAACCTAAATTTGCTCTTGGAGTCATTTTGATAAATAAAAACCCAAACTCAAAACAAAACCATCAAAGCCAGATCTGACCTTCAAACAATCATTAGCCTCAACTTCCCTGTAATTTTTTGGGTTTAATTATGAACCTGTTCTAAATGAGACCCAAAATCGGAGTCGGATGACATCTTTAAACCCCTATCATCGGATCTTCTCCAATAATCAGGAAACCGATTTTTAAAATAGATTATCAAAAACAAATATCAGAACATTAAAAATTCGGAAAATAGATTATCAAAACCAATATTCACGAAACCGATTTTTAGAGTTGAATCTGATTATCAAGTATCAGTTAACCGGTTTGCAATAATGAAGATAAAAAATGAAAAAAAAATCATAAGAATCCGGAAGGTTATAGATCTTATGTGGTGTTAGAGATGGGCGGTGGTCTAGAAACCGGATGTCGATCGGAGAAACCGCAGGCGAAGGATGCGATTCTGGTATGATTTTGTGAAACCGCCGGTAGTATCGACTGGGAGTGAAGCTTGGCAGATCAAAGTGAACACGGTAGTAACGGATGAATCGGAGGTATGAACGAGAACTATGGAGATGGATCGGAGCTCACAGTAGGATGGATCGGAGGCCTGTGATTTGGAGACTGGTAGATCGAAAAACCGGAGAAGGAGACCCGGAGGCGTGTGATTTGGAGACCGGAGGCATGTGATTTGGAGACGAACACGGTAGATCGATCACAAACCAACTGTGATGGTGGAGGCGACCACGGTGGATCAATTACCATCCCGATCCAATCGACAGTGGAATCGGAGCCGGAGCCGGAGCTGCCTCAATCGGCCTTTAAGTCGGAAGCGATAGAGAGGATCTGGAAGATGATATGGAAGCGACAGAGAGGATCTGGGGAGAGCGATAGAGAGGATAGGGGAGTAGCCGATCTCATGGAGAAGAACGGAGACATGGGGAAGAACGGAGATGAGGGGAAAACTTACCTCCGTCCGGCGGTCGGAATAGGCCGGTCAATCGAGCCAACCGGCGGTGGAATGCAGTCGCAGGAGCAGCGGGGGGAGTTCACAGGAGCGTGTTCGGTTTTTGTGGGGAAGAAAGATACGCGAGATGGAGAAGGAATGCAACCCGTTCCTTTTTCATTTAAATGGGTTCGTTGCTGTTGCGTGGGTAATTAGCCACGAGATAGCCACACACCAGAGTATTTTACTTAATGCATAACGTACAACATCTTAAAGCCATACCCACACACAACCCGTTTCTTTTTCATTTAAATGGGGTTCGTTGTAGTTGCGTGGCTAATTTTCCACGCGATAGCCACACCAAATTGTATTTTACTTAATGCATAACGTACAACATCTTAAAGCGTGAGCATGAAAAGGGTTTAGTAACCGGTTTTTTTTTAAAAGAAATGGAAAACATTTATTAAAATATTCTGTGTTTATTGGGTGGCTAATTAGCAACGCATTTAACACACAACTAGACAGTGCGTTTTTAATGCGTGGTAAATTAGCCACGCAATTACCACGACTGTATTTGTATTTTTCGTTTTTTGAAGACCAAAAATTATTTTTTTGGGTTTATTTTTTGTACATCCTTGTTATACTTTATTATCTTTATATTTCTCCGTTTATACGTAAATTCGACTTACACACAAACGTGTACACCTTCCAAACCCGTTATTCATTTCAAACGTTATTCTTTCAAGATGTATAAGCACTTGTAATTTTAACACACTAACACATTGATGCGCATATATTCATACTAATACTTTACACACACATACACACACACGTATACATATACTTTACACAGACATACATACTTATACAAATAAACTCACACATTGTATGAGCATGAGTATTGATTAGAGGGATATAAAGAGTTTATGTGTGTGTGTGTGTGTGTGCATAAGTGTGCATGAGTATGAGTATATATGAGAATGAGTGTATATGAGTGTGTGTGTCCATCAATGTGTTGGTGTATTAAAACTATATACGTTTATACACCTTGAAAGGATAAAACTTGAAATGAGTAATGGATTTGGAAAGTGTACACGCTTGTGTGTAACTCGAATTTACGTATAAACCGAGAAATATAAAGATAATAAAGTATAATAAGGTTGTCCAAAAAATGAACCCAAAAAAATAATGTTTACTCTTCCAAAAACGAAAAATACAAAAATCTTTGTGGCTATTGCGTGGCTAATTAGCCACGCATCTACCACACAACCAGACAGTGCGTGGTTAATGCGTGTCTAATTAGCCACGCAATAAACACGACTGTATTTGTATTCTTCGTTTTTTAAAGACCAAAAATTATTTTTTTTGGTTCATTTTTTATACATCCTTATTATACTTTATTATCTTTATATTTCTCCGTTTATACATAAATTCGACTTACACACAAGCGTGTACACCTTCCAAACCCGTTGTTCATTTCAAACGTTATCTTTTCAAGGTGTATAAGCACTTGTGATTTTAATACACCAACACATTGATGTGCATACATTCATACTCATAGACACACACACACACGTAATATTAATAAAATTAACAATAATAATAATAATAATATGAGACTAATAATAATAATAATAATAATAATAATAATAATAACAATAATACCAATAATTAATTATACGAAAGAGATGTATTGAACGAAAACGAAAAAATAATACGAAAATGAAAACGAAATAAATAATAATATTAATAATATTAATATGAGACTAATAATAATAATAATAATAATAATAATAATAATAATAATAATAATAATAATAACAATAATACCAATAATTAATTATACGAAAGAGATGTATTGAACGAAAACGAAAAAATAATACGAAAATGAAAACGAAATAAATAATAATATTAATAATAATAATAATATTAATAATAATGAGACTAATAATAATAATAATAATAATAATAATAATAATAATACCAACAATAATTAATTTTTCGAAAGGGTTATATTAAAAGAAATGGAAATAATGAACGGATGAGGCTTATAGCCGAAGTGGTAGTTGATGTTCCCCCCGCAGAGGAGACCAGGGTTCGAATCCCGGCTCCCAATTTTTTCGATTTTAAATGTTGCGTGGTAGATGCGTGGCTATTTAGACACGCAAAATTTGCGTGGCTATGTTTCGTGGCTAATGCGTGTCTAATTAACCACGCATTTAACACGCACATAGGTAGTGCGTGGTTAATGCGTGGTTAATTAGCCACACAATAGCCACGAGTTTATTTGTATTTTTCGTTTTTTGATAGCGAAACATTATTTTTTTGGGTTTAATTTTTGTACATCCTTATTATACTTTATTATCTTTATATTTTCCAATTTATACGTAAATTTGACTTACACACAAACGTGTACACTTTCCATACCCGTTATTCATTTCAAACGTTATCCTTTCAAGGTGTATAAACACTTGTAATTTTAACACACTAACACATTGATGCACATACATTCATACTATTATTTACACACATATACACACACACGTATACATATACTTTACACACACATACATACTTATACACATAAACTCGCACATTGTATGAACATGAGTATTGATTAGAGGGATAGAAAGAGTTTACGTATGTGTGTGTGTGCATAAGTGTGCATGAGTATGAGTGTATATGAGAATGAGTGTATATGAGTGTGTGTGTGTGTGTGTCCATCAATGTGTTGGTGTATTAAAACTACATACGTTTATACACCTTAAAAGGATAAAACTTGAAATGAGTAACGGGTTTGGAAAGTGTACACACTTGTGTGTAACTCGAATTTACGTATAAATCGAGAAATATAAAGATAATAAAGTATAATAAGGATGTGCAAAAAATGAACCCAAAAAAATAATGTTTAGTCTTCCAAAAACGAAAAATACAAAAATCTTTGTGGCTATTGCGTGGCTAATTAGCCACGCATTTACCACACAACCAGATAGTGCGTGGAAGATGCGTGGCTATTTAGCCACGCAATAACCACCGGCCCTTTTCAAACATTGTTCGTTGAAGTTGCGTGGCTATTTAGCCACGCCATAGCCACGAATTTTTGATGCGTCGATTTTCCGTCGTAAATGCGTGTCTAAATTTAGGGTCTCAGGTTGTGTAACAGATGCGTTGTAATTGCGTGGCTATTTAGCCACGCAAAATTTGCGTGGCTATTTTTCGTGGCTAAATACCCCTTTCTCTAGTAGTGGTTTGTATCGCCTCGTATACACAATCATGCTGAAAAAAAGACAAAAATTAGCATTTTGCATGACGCATTGTTCCAGACACGACATACGATTTCGAAACCAATCTACGTGTTCTGGATACGTTGTACGTGTTCTAGACATTGATTTCATGTTTCGGACATACATGATACACATATACAACAACAACTACACATATAACAACTGCGGAAAGGCCTAAACAACAACTATACGTATACATATTTTTGTCCTAAGAATAAGTCCATTACAGACGTGTTCACCATGTTTCAGAAAAAAAATATCCGTATAACGGGCTTTATTTAATCTATATAATGTTCAAATATAGTTATTGTGAAGAAGGCTTCCCCACAAACCGCGATCTCTTTATCACCAGAAAACATTTTCTTTAAAAAACTCTAGTCTCAATTGTCACTCCGAGTTTTGTTAGGATTACATTCCGAATATAGGCTATATACATGAGGAACCAGAGAGAACCGAGTTAGATACCTGGCCAAAAACCAGTCCGAAATGCCCCATTCCAGAAAACTTTTGTTATTTTTCTAAAAATAATTTGTGATTGTTTTCCATAAATTTACATTAAAATGTAGTTATTTTAATCGATAGCTAATAGATAAATGGGTTTTGAATTCAAGCTTTCCACCTTTAGCCCCCTAACACCATCTAATGTGACATGGGCTCCATATTTCATAAATCTTCTACTGATAATAACAAATGTACTTTTAAAGTTTCATTGTACTTAGTACGAATCAAAGACACCATTTGATCTCTGTGATTGATCATCCGACACCGTTCACTTGTACTCGTTACAATATATGTAAACAAAAATACCTACGAGTTGTACTTATTAGGCTGAAGGGTGTGCATGACACCCATGACGACCCATGACTGCCGCCACGTCATCGCCACGTCATAAAGACTTCCAAGACTTTCAGTAGGGGTGTGCAAGACACCCATGACTACCATTTTAATTTCCACGTCACATTTATATTTTACGTTTTTTTAATTCAAACCAAACATTAAAAATTAATTAAAACCAAACATTTAAAATTAAATAAAAGACGTTACATAAAGATAAAAATAAAAACGACATTGCACGAAAAAAAACATAAAAACGACAACTCCTAAATTTTTTTAAAAAAAACTACTTATTTAAATATTTCTTGCGTCGTTGTTCCGTCATCAATCGGATCGCCTCGAGGTCCTCTTCGGTCCCGGATCGGCTAAACAATATGTAATCCAACCGCGATTCCGCAATTTCGTTGTGCCGGTAGAATTGTTCAACGAGCCGGTCGACCTTTTCCTCAACATCGTCTTTCGAAGACGAGCCGGAGGCATCTCGGTTTGCTCTTTTCGCTCGGTCGCGGCCGATGGGGCGTCGAGGCGGAGGCATCTCGGTTTGTGGTTCGGTGTCGTCGTCGAGGTCGATCGGGTCCCGAGCATCCGAAATATCGTCATCCGGGGTCCTCCCACGTTTGGAACCCGTGCTCGAGTGAGGCGAATCGGGATTTAGTAGCCATTTAGGACCGGTACGCATCAACTCCCAACTTCGCATATGCTTAAACGGTTTCCCGACAACTCGCGCATATTGTTCCATAGCCGTTGTGAAAATCCCGAATTCGTTTTCGCCACTTCGTCGCATGTTCACCAAGTTGTTGTAAATGCCGTTGAACTTGGTGCACTCGATACGAAGTTTCCGCCACTTTCCGTTAATACCGTCGTTGTTTCGGTACACCCCACGACCCATCGCCTCGTGGTAGTGGTCCAAAATGCGTTCCCACAACGATGTGGAACTTTGGCTATTTCCTTTTTGCGAATCCATGGAAATAGCGAGCCACGATCGAACCACTTGAACCTCTTCGTCGGTCGTCCACGGAACCTTCGCCTCTTGCGCGTTTCGCGTTTTGTTCTTTTGTCTATTGTTTTTCTTTTTCTTTTTGGAGGAAGACGCGGGGGCTTGTGTTTCCATCACGACCTCTTCGGGTGATGCTTGTGGCGGTGGTGATGGAAGCGGTGGCGATTGTGATAGAAACGGTTGTTGGAAGGGTGCGTACGGGTAAGGATGTGGCGGGTATTGATATTGGTTTGGTGGTGGATATGGATACGGGTATTGCGGTTGTTGCGACGAACCCGTTAGCATACTCGTAAATGTGCAATTCGTGGAAAAGTTGTAGTTGAATTCGCCGCGGGGCGTGTTCCGATTTGACGGAGGGGTGTTCGGATCGTTCTCCATCTTCAAATGGTTAGTAAAATTGAGAGAATTTTGTGTTTGTGTGTGTGTAAAATATAAATTGTGTGTGTAAAATATAAAGATGTGTGGTTGTATTTATAATATGTAAAATTTTTTTTTTTTTTTTTAATTGTCAACGGCTCGATCCCAACGGCTCTCAATTTTGAAATCCTCCGTCTTCATGAGTTCGCCAGACGACGACGCCGGGACGCAACCCTTGGAGGACGCGGGGGGGGCGCGGTGTTTGCCGCGTCTTCGTCGCCTACGTGGAGGACGCAGGGGGGGCCGCGTGCGGCATACCCCACGGCCTTAACATCGTAAGACTTTTAATAAGATTAAATTACCATTATTTTTTGGTGTTATTATATTAATGTCATAAAGAAAAATATAATATTTATACAAAATAAAATTACTACACCAAGTACTCAATAAGTAAATACTTTGAAAAAACGACGTGTGGGATAATGACTTAACCACAAGTTTAGGTTTGATCAAAATCCTTGATGGCCCAAAAAGATTGGTATTGAGACAACCGAAGTAGTGAAAATAGTATGCACGTTCATTGGTCTTGTCCAACCCTTTTCCTTCTATTTTTGTCAAAATAAGTTATCCGTTAAAGGTTATAGTTTGTTGAACTATCACTATTGGACTTCATCATTCACATTTTGCTACAGCTTTGTGGGGATACGGTGATTTTATTTCAAGACTTTAACTCACTTTACTCATACGATAGATATTGGTCATGCTGCTATATGGGTACAAGACGGGTCCAACCTTATCACCCTCGAGCAAATGTAATTAATGTTTTTGCCTTGTGAAATAAAACAAAAATGGCAAAATAAAACTATGAGCAAATTGCATAAAAGTCACTAAGTTTATACAAAATATTGACACTATGTATATTTTTTGGCAAATAAGTCACTAAGTTTTATAATTTGTTGTAATTTTGACCATTTCACCGGTCAATTCGGTTGACAGCTGACGTAATATGGCAATGCATCAGTTTTTAATGATGTGGCGCTGACATGGTGCCGACATGACCATAGTTTCTTTGAAAAATAATATTTAAAACAATAATTATAAGTGATAGAGGACTTTATTTAGTTTTTAAGGATACAAATAAAATGTTTTGAAATTATGATGATAGACTGTGATTGTATATACGATATACTGATAATTATATAAAGAAATTCAAAACATGCTTTTAAAAATTGATTTGAAATTAAGATGATATACGTTGATTGTATATAGTATCTACGATAATTATGTTAAAAGTGTGAAATATATGTTTAGTAGAAGTGGTAATTATGGCTTATATATGGGTGAATTTGTTAATTGTGTTATTATTTGTCTTCATAGTCAAATGAGTAAAAATAAAATAAAATTTTAGCTAAAATAGAGAAGATCGTCATGACACGTCAGTATCACGTCATCAAAGAATGACACATCACCGTATCACGTCGGTTGGCAACCGAGTTGATCGGTCAAATTGTCAAAATTGCAACAATTTGGAAAACTTAGTGACTTAATTGCAAAAAAATAAGCATGGTGTCAAAATCAAAATTTTGTGTAAACCTAGTGACTTTTTTGCAATTTACCATAAAACCTTTAATTTACGAATGATCAAGAAATTTAGATTATGAGGTGATATCCTTATTGGATTGTATATGCACAACACGATGGGTCATGGGCCGCTAGGTACGAGGCTATACAAGTGGATTAAACTAACAATCAATTACGTACATATACAAATACATATTATCTAACATCACTTCCTCCCCTATTTTATTGGTAGGAGACTTCATCACGTTTAAACCAAATTTGAGCCATAATGGAAAGGTCATCGTGAAGTTGTATACATATTCGGAAGAGGATGGTACGTGGAGGACACAAACAAGATCCATGGCAACTTGATCTCGAACAAAATGAATCTTGATCTCTATGTGTTTGTGTGATGATATTGAATGGGTTTAGAAGTCATGTGAATAGCACTAATATTGTCGCAATAAACTATGATCGCCTTAGTAGGCATGCAATGAAGTTTGCAAAGTAGATTACGTACTCAGCAAGTTTTGGCGACTACATTTGCCACCTTCAGTATTCAACCTTGGCGCTAGACCCAGGGATGACGCCTTGGCATTTTTCCAAATAGATACAGTATTTGGAGGTGGGCCCTCGACTAGATGGGTATCCGCCTCAATTGGCGTCAAAGTAAGCGATGAGATTGGAAGGTGGAGAGACATGGAACAGGTTGCATTTGAGATCATACAAATACATATCATAAGGATCGTGAATCTAAAGATAAATATGCTAAAAAGGAAATGAAATGTTTAATCGTACGTACATGAGCTACTGTCGTACAGTTGTTAGGCTATGATATAAGGTAGGAACAACAACATGGTGTCTCGAGGAGTCTAACTTGTGAATGGCCTCATGCTAAAAGAATGATATCGTCCACGTAATATAGTGAGTGATAGATAAAGAGAGACGAGTCACTACATTTGTGATGAGCATTAAGATGAGTGGTATGCTCGGCAAAATGGTGATAACAGACTCATAGAGCATTCTTGATATTGTATATTGATATTTAAAGGTGATACATATGATTCAGTAACCGAGAGTTACATAAGCCTAGGAGGTGTACATGTAGGCAGTCTCTTGAAGATGTTTGTGAATAAATATATTCTTCACATCCAACTCGTGAATCAGCCCATTTCAAGAAACCATAATTCTGAGAACAGTGTGTATAGTTTTGTTGACATATTTAACGCTCGGTTAGTAGCCAAGGGTTTTACACCAATAGTGGACATTGATTACCATGACACATTCTCACCCATTGTCAAATTTAACACCATCAGGTGCATTGTCGCTTTAACTGTCAAGAAAGTGTGGCATGTTCAACAAGTTGGCATCAACAATGCATTCTTACATGGCGAGTTACATGAAGAAGTTTATATGAAATTACCACCAGGTCATTCCTCTTCTCCTCCACACCTTGTTTGCAAACTTAAAAATTCATTACACGGGTTAAAGCAAGCCTATACAAAGTAGTGGTATGCCAAATTATCTAATTCCTTGAAAACAAATGGTTATACTGCTTCTTTAAATGATTATTCCTTATTCTTGAAGAAAACAAATGATTCAATTGTCAGCATTGTAGTCTATGTGGATGATATCTTGGTCACTGTCAATAATTTAGATGAGATTGATAGTTTAAAGTCATTTCTTGATGAACAATTTCGTATCAAAGATTTGGGACATATCCATTATTTTCTTGGCCTACAATCTGACAAAGTGAAACAAGGGATGATAATTCATCAATAACGTTTTGCCAATGAACTGTTATCTCTATACTCTATGAGTGATCGTCAACCAGTTACCACTCCTTTGCCTTCAAAACTCAAATTGTTACCTCAAATGGAAAGTCCTTTACCGGATTCTACTTCTTACAGACAATTAATTGGTGAACTAAACTTTTTAGTTCATACTAGACCTGATTTGGCTTTCACTTTTCAATACTTAAGTCAATTTAATAAAAATCCTTGTCAATCGCATTATGATACTGCTTTACACGTTTTAAAGTGCATCAAAGGAACTTTGACTCAAGGTTTATTGTTTAATAAAAGCCAAGACTTTACAGTTGAAGCTTTTTGTGATTCAGACTGGGCTATTTGTCCAATCACAAGATGTTCAGTGAGTGGTTTCTTGATCTTGTTCGGTGGAAGTCCTGTTTCCTGGAAGTACTCTAAGAAACAAGTTACCGTCTCCCTTTCCGCTGTTGAAGCAGAATACAAATCAATGAGAAGGGTCTGTGCAGAATTAGCATGGTTATCTCGTTCGTCACATGAGCTACAAGTCACAAATATCACTCCTATCCCCCTCAAATGTGATAATATGGTGGCAATATACATTGCAAGTAATCCTGTATTTCAGGAACGAACAAAGCATATCGAGATGGATTGCCGTTTTGTTCGTGAGAAGTTACAAGAAGGATTGATTTTAATTTCACATGTTTCGACAAATCATCAACATGCTGACATCTTCACAAAGACACTACTAAAGTCTCAGCATCAGGAAGCTGTCTCCAAGCTGCATTTCGTTCCCTTCCCTCCAGCTTGAAGAGGGGGGGGGGGTTGTTAGACTTAACCCAATTTTGTTAACAATTGTTATTTTTGTTAGTTATTGATACAATGGTAGTTTAGTCATTTTGTAAAAAGTTGTTAGGAATTAGTTACAATTAGTTTTATTTGTTGCTTCGTGTATATGTAGCTCGTATGGATGAATTAGAATCTTAACCATTACACAAATCATTTTCTTCATCTCTTAATTCGTAGTTACAACACACAAACACCCAATTTCAACAACTAAATTACTTGACATAGCAAAAATAATTCAATGGCCACCACTTGGAATATTTATTATATACATCGTCACACTATCAATTTTCCTGGGATTTTTATCAAAAAATATAAACTCAAAACTCCTTAAAGATTGGTCCTCGATAATATTAATCACCACATATAACATCGGGTATTTTACTGAAAAATTTTGTACGAGTTTTTTGTGGTAAATATTATTAGGAAGGTTGTTTCGGGGTGTGTAGGAAACATGGTTTTGAAAACCGGTTAAACCGACAACCGGTCTGAACACCGGTTTTTTATGTCAAAAAGCGGTTTGTCAGCGAACACGTAAAAACCACCTGTTCAAGTAAAAACCGGATCAAACCGGACTGGTTGAAACAGTATAAAACCGGCTCAAAACATAAATTAACATTTTTTTGTTTAAACCTGTTTGTAACCATGTTATAAAACCGGACTGGTTGAAACAGTATAAAACCGGCTCAAATGCATACCGTGTTGAGAGCTCTGTCTAATCTCTTTATAGAGTGGAGTGACCCCTCAATTTCATTCCTCCAAGCAATATGGGATAAGTTCCCACATTAATGGATTTGCAAAGCTTCACGTATTATAACAGTAGTAGGCGTATTCTCGCGCGTTGCGCAGGAGTAAATTAATATAGTAAAAATATAATGACCAATCAAATATAAACATAAACATTTTAGAATTAATCAAAATATGAAAAACAAAAAATAAATCAAACATATGACATATGTATCAATAATAATTTTTCATCCAAACATCAAACAAAAAAACATAACACCTTTTTTGGAGTTAATTATTATAGATGGTCCAACATTAAAAATATATAGAAATATATTTACATAAATTATCTCCGAATTTAAAATAAATATAAAATAAAACATACCAGTAATAACATAAATAAGAGTTTAAAGTAATTATTATATGTTGTCAAGTTGTATTTTCCTCCATCTTATTTTCCAAACTCTACCAAAATAAACTACCTATACGAACTATATATATCTTTATATTAACTAATGTGTCATAAGTAGCAATTAAGTACCATAAGTTCAAAAACTTTTGGGTTGTAGTGGTTAATTAGTTGAAATGTGAAAAGATTGTGTATTAAAATAAATTAATGGTGTTGGTAATAGTAGGAAGTTGAAGTGTTGAAAGTTTCAAACATATATTATATATTTATAAAAAATATATCTTCATATAAATATGTAGATTTTTAATTGATTTATAACTACCCGTGAAAATTTTCAATTATTATAAAAAATAAATTATATATTTTTTTAGTTAGGTTTAGATTTCTATTTAGGTTTTATATTTTACAGATTGAAGCCTTTTAACTATTTTGAAAAAAAAAGTATTTGATTATTGTCTAAGTTTAGTTTATATTTTGATTTTAGTTTTGCATTTAGACCATCTTTCGATCAACAAATTCAATGTATTATATTGTCAATTAAAAAGTTTAACTTAGATTTTGTATTTAACATCATACATTAATTAACAACTTAAGTATAGTATATTAATAATTCAAAATTTTGATCATCAAGATGATATATTTTATATTTAATAAATAACTTAATGTTGGAAGTTGAATAGTTAAGAGTTTCAAGTCGATATGATGAAAGTAAAATGCTCTAATAAATGTAAAAATTATTATAAATCATTCATCGTAATCAATATTTAGTGGTATAAAATCTAGATTTAAAATATATCTGAAAAAATGAGCCAGTCTTTAAAAATCGATAATTAAAATTATAGAAATATAACCAAGTCTAGCATGTATTAAGTGCTTAGAACATTTGAAGCGTTTTATAGAAAAAGATAATTTATTATTTTAATATTTTAATAATTCAATTTGATACATTAATTATTCGTATGTCAAACTTCTATGTATTCGGGAATTGTAAGTCTTGAGTTGAATACATTATGACTTGTTACTCAACCAACAATATAATCATCTATTTTAAGTCAATTGTATATAGACAATCCAATATTAAAAATATAACACATTAACATTAACTATATTAGAATCTAATACAAAAAATAAAACGTACTAAAAATAATACATATATTATCTTTGTCAGGAATGTATTATTGTAGATCGTTTCTTCGTAAAACTTGTAGGTAAATAAATATAATTTAGCCTTGTCAAATAACACTAATATGAAAAATATTATATGAACCAAATGACCACTAAATACTTTATCAAACAACATAAGCCTACTTATTCAAACAATATAAAATCATTTTGGTGAATATGGATTAGAAAACGTTACAATGAATAATCAATCTATTATATATCTTCCTACCATTATGTTGGGGTAGAACCGATATGCATTTTGTTTCTTGTCTTGCAACTTGTAATTTGCTTTAGCTTCTTCACATGTCTCCTTCCCAATACAATATAAACATATGTACCTTCGAAATATGTGTTCTCAATCATGCCGTTTTTCTGTTGCCTTGCGACTTGTAATTTGTTATAGTTTCTTCATGTTTCTCCTTCGTAATACAATATAAACATATGCAACTTCAAAGTGTGTGTTTTCTCAAATCATCTTTTCTTCCATCATATTCTTCATGCTAGAATCTAATTTATATGTGAATTATGTATAACTCTTATATTAATTAGGTGTGATAACTAACAATAAAGTATCATAGGTTAAAAAACTCTTGAGTTGTGGAAATATGAAAAGACATAGAAAGTTAGAAAATCAATGGAAATATGAAAAGACATGGGAGTTTCAAATGCATGTGGTGCTTTGAAATATGCCTCTATTATAAGATACTAGGCGAATGCCCGCGCGTTGCGCAGAAACAAAATTATATAGTTAAAATATATACAAACACATGTTATTATCATACATTTTTTAAAAAGTTTATATAAAATGTCTGTATTATTTTCAATTATATGATAATAGATACATGGGTATCAAATTTTTAAATACAAAAACTGTAAAAATTACAATAAATGAATACAATTCATGAAATAAAATTAGAATTAATATGGTTCAAGATAAATAGTTATCCCAAACTACATCATTTTAATATCATCTACTTACACTTTGTGTATTGATAAATTTGAGGGATATTGTATGTCTTTTGCTATAGTTTTGCAAAGGCTTTCATTGTCACTCAAATATTTTGAATAATAAGCTTTTATTAATAAGAATAGATGCATATTTCAATTATGTTTACCGTACGATATATAGTCAAAACCGTACATCGCACCAATTATGCGATTTGAGATTTTGAAAAGCATAAACTGTATCACGAAAGTTTAAAATTGGATTATATATTATGGTGCATGTTGTTTTGTGCAACTTGATAAAGGAATACATAGTTCATATCGAGATCGACCCGCTGTATTTTTAAAGTTCGAGCTCATTAAAATAAAATATATAAAACTTTTACTATATATTTCTTAGAAATTTAATATTTGGAAATGTTTCCAACGATAAAAACTGACTAATCATTTATATAATTGTTTTACTTTGAGGATGACGTTTATTTATAGAATAAAAAAAATTTAAGTTGGTTTATCATGACGATGTGGGATCAAACTTTCTTTTAAGTGTGTTATTTTGTTTCATTTTCTTATCCCACATTACTTAAGAAACACAACTAAAGTGAAATCAAACATCTATAAGTAAAGAGGCTAATATATTTCTCATCCCACATAGTTTAATAAACAATTCCAAAGGAAAGCAAGTCTTTATAAGTAAAGAGGCTAAAATTATTTCCCTAATATATTTGTTCTTTTATGTTATTGATTGTAACCGGCTTAGACAACGGTTAAACCACTGGTTCGAGCTTTAAGACCGATTTCGTAAAATTTGGATGGGTACCCACTTCTATTTTTTTCTAAAAGTATTCAAATTAATGTGATACATGATAAAAGTATTCAAATTTATTATGTAGATAAATAAATCTGTTTCAACTTTGAACGATGTTCAAACATTTACTATCTGAATTCTTATATACATAAATCTTATTAAATCGAAAAATGTTATCAACTTTGTCACCACATATTGAACTATGACATTATGAACTTGCAACCTAATTTATTTTTAACCCAATTTAATATTTATATTTTTAGTTTCAATGTTTTTGAAGCTAAAACAAAATAGTAAAATCTATTGAAACTATGAAATAAAAATATGTTTTTATGATAAATTGACTACTAATTAATAATACACTTCGGAAACTGTGGTATGATAAAGATTGAAATATAAATGTGCGATGCAATCTGAAAGAAATAAAAAACGTCAACTTACTGTGGTGAAAGATAAATGCATATTGTTTCGATAACATTTTCTTATTGTGTGTGTGTGTGTGTATATATATATATATATATATATATATATATATATATATATATATATATATATATATATATATATATATGTATATATATATATATATATATATATATATATATATATATATATATATATATATATATATAGTTCAATTTAGTTTGTTTGAACAATGCTTAAACGTTTGCTATTATACATATATTGCGGTAAATCTAAAAAAGGGTCAACATCATTGTCATTTTTAGTACGACATACTTAAAAGTCATATTATGATCAAGATTGATGGATAATGTAATCAAATTAGTGGTATCATATAAGGGAAAGATGAAATGTTAGATAGATGTGTGAAGCAATGTGGGACAAAGAAATAATCAAAATAATATGGTAAAAGATAAATTATTAATGTTTAATCACATTGTTTTTAATGGTCTTTTTATATGAGATATTTAAAACGTTCACAAATGAAAACTTTTATGTATATACATACTTTTGAGTCGAAAATTGTTTACATCGATTTCATTTTTTACAAATGACATATAAACTTTTAACGTAATCATGTTTTTAAAAATTTTGAGTAATTTTAATTTTAATTTTTGAATTTCAATACTTAAAAAATTTGAAAAAGATTAGTAGAATAATTTAAAACTTTGCGATAAAACTTGTTTTATGATAAAATGATCACTAATAGTAGATTTGAAAGTCATATTATAATCAAACTTGATGGATAGTGGAAGCAAATAAGTGTCATTATATAAGAGAAAGATTGAAGGTCATATATGTATGAGAATCAATGTGGGACAAAGAGAAAAAAAATTATATTTTTATGTTGAATAATCATTGGAAATATGAAAAGACATGGGAGTTTCAAATCAATGTGGTGCTTGGAAATATGCTTCTTTTATAAGATATATAGATATAGATATAGATACTACATATCTCCTTTTCTTAGTTATATATCTCCTTTTGGTATTTCTTTTTTATTTTAATTATATCAATTAACATTTATCAATTAATTAAAATCTATAAATGAATGGGATGTAGAAAATTATTTAAACTTTGACATTTTATTTATGTTCTATATTTTGTTGGTATTTTAATTTTTTTAGTTTTTTATACATTTTGTATTTATTATACTTTTATACTTATTTATGATATAATGAAGACGTCATCCGGTTTTTTAGAACGGTCCGACTGGTTGAACCAGTTGAACCCTCGAACCGGTAAGCCAAACGGTTCGATCACCGGTTCGGTTTTCAAAACATTGGTAGGAAGGCTGGTTTTTTATCATGTTTTTACGGCTTGCCTTTATGGGCCTAAATGGTTTAGAAGTGAGGTGTGTGTTCTTGACTTTTATGTTGGGGCTTATCAATGGGTATTTGACAAGTGTCATCATGATTCTTGCTCCTAAACTAATACCACATTTGGAAGTAGAAATGGCGACGATTGTTATGGCTTTGTTTTTAAGGATAGGATTGGTTTGTAGCTCGGTTATTGGATGGTTTGGATAATTTAAAGCTACATTTGAAGAGAAATGTGGAAGATTGTAGTCAATAAATATTCTTTTTATGGATGATAGTTTCCTAAATGTAATGCATTGTTCATAATGTTAAGTTGTTATATTTAGTATTGTAATGTTAAACTATGTGCTCACATGGTATAATTAACATATATTAAGTAGCAATATGGAACATTGGTGTTATATATTTTTTGGAGTTGAATCCAATTAGCTACATATAGTTGTTTCTTTTTTATTTAATGTAAAAAGAACTAGAGAAGTTGCAGAAAGGAAGCATTCTCCATCTAAGCCTAACTTTTCACAAAATTGTCCTTTTCTTTTCTCTTTTCGTTTTCATCAAGTGAGACCTCATTCTCTCGAATACTATGCAAACATCATTTATCAACACAACAATTCAAGAGTATATGTTGGGGAGCAAGTATTGCATCAAAAGAAGAGTTTCAAGTTCTTGAGATCTATGATCCACAAACAAGAGGGTGCTGATGACGATGTTACCCACTGCATTAATGTGGGATGCTTAATCTTCCTTTAACAAATCCTTCTTTTAAGCATGCTTCATTCGTTTAACCATGTAAGCCCTACCAAATTCTATTTCTCACCAAGTGTGCCAGCTAATAAATTTAAAATTCTTATATTAATACATCAAATGAAAGTGATAAATTCAAAGGTCCTTGTTATGCCTCAAAACAAAAGGTATTCTTATCTAGAAGTATCTTAATTACATACGTTGGAGACCATTCAAAAATATAATGTGTACCAGTTTTTCAACAAAAATATTATATTTTACAAGTACTCAAGAACAGAGACTTTGCTCCAATATATATAATTGCAATATTAGTTGAAATGTCCCACATACCATACACCACATAATTATAAGATTTTTCTCACATAAGAATCCAGCAGCTAAATGTTTACTATTTTACACACAGAACAATCCAAAAGCTAAATAAGTAGCAATATCAATTCAATGGTCCATTTATGGATGCTGCAATTTGACTAGTTTATTGTGTAATTGCAGAATGATAATAACAAATCAATAAGTTATAACAAATCATTGCATCATTTTATTACTTTTCTGTCACATGATAATTACAAAAATGACTATAACTTAGTAAGAAAATGATATCATCTTGAACAGCAATATAACTTAATCGATTGAAAAAGTACAAGAAACAACAAAAGGAAGATGGGTCAGAATATTACTAAGTAAAATCTCTGTTATTAATGTTATGTTTCTGGATTCATCCTTCTTATGAAGCAGGAATTGGGAATTGTTGTGAAGTTTCATGGAAGAAATTTGGTGTTGATATGTTCATATTGGAAACTTCTTCATCGTCTTCTTCATCAGCATCCCAAAGAAACCGAGCATACGAAGCCATTACATAACTGTAACATCATCAAACATAAATTTTCAGTCAAACAACCAAAATTTGGTATATGAAAGGAAGATGAAATTTTCCAAATGTTGCCAAGATGTTTGTCTTACCAGTCATCTGGAGAAGCTTTAACCGCTTGATCAAAGTAACTCTGTGCGCGAGATGCATCTTTTTGTGTCTCCCAAATCAAATCGGCATACATTGACAAAGCGTTACCATCATTAGGGTTTGCTAAGATTGCTCTGCTACAGTACTCCTCAGCCTTGAACAAATCACCTCGCACCTGTTGAAATAATCGATCAAATTAATGCCGCGAATTAGATCAGGAGCCAACAACAATATTGAAAATGGATCTGGTATAAGAAAGAATTATGATATGCGAACGATGAATGTTATATGTACCTCTTTTAAGTATTTGGCGTAATTGCCGAGAATCAACGAATTGCCTGGGTTCGCTTCGATCATGCTCTGATAATACACATCTGTACCATCACTCCCATAATAATCGCCATTACCACGACGGCCTCCGCAGATCTTTCCACCACCACCGCTGCCACCGTTACCATCCACCATAAGCTGTACTCCGCATCCCTCATTACAATCCAAACCAGAACTCGAAAACAACAAACCTCTACTCTCGATCTCCTCCGCTTCCACGTCTTCTTCCACCGCCACCGAGGAAAGCAAACTGTTTACACTGCTCAATGAATTCCTGCGTTTGGGGTGAGAAATGCCGATCAAGTCACTCTCCGATGAGGCTCGGGAGATCTTCTTAGATGAATCGCTCGGCGAACAGGACGAATGCAATGAACTTGCCGGTGATCTCCGATTTCGATGAATGAAATCTGGTTCCGGTGATGATAATCCTTTGGGATTTTGTTGTTGAAACCATGAATTGAGTGCCGGATTTGATGAGCTTCTGAGTAGCATTTTTAGGAACCCTGCTCGTAAACTTGTAAAGGAGCTTGGGCGATTTATGCTCGATGGCTATGGAGGATTAGTTATGAGAGAAAGAGATGAGGCGTGAAAGTATTTATAGGGTATTGAGAAGAGGATCTAGACCGTTAAATTAATCCACGATGACCGCGGTTGTCATCTTCAGTGACAGTTGTTTCTTATTATAATTTATAATTTTGATTTAACCGATATAATTAGGGATGAGCAAAACCGAACCCGGAAACCGATAAAAACCGATAAAATCGAAACCGAAAAACGGAAACCAAAAAAAAACCAACGGTTTGGGTTTGAAATTTTAAAAACCGAAACCGACCCAAAACCGATCTAAAAACCGACCCAAACCCAAAAATATTTAATATATTATTAATATTATATATATATATATATATATATATATATATATATATATATATATATAGTATGTTAGGGTATTGATTACGTCAAGTTAATGACACTTGTAAGATACATCGGTAATATAGATTGACGTGTTTTTATTTATTTTTTCCATATCTTTTACCGAGTTTCTAATAACTGCTAAAATATTTACGTCAAATGTTACATCACTACATTATTTCTTATAGAGTTAAGTGTATAAAAATGTATCAAATTGTTATTCCATGTAAATGATGACTAAAAATAATTGGTAGAATGTGATTATTAGTTTTATAAATTTTCTTGTAAGTGTTGGAAATTGGGTTCCAACCCAAAACCCACTGGTTGAAACCCAAAACCCACGAACCCATGGATTGAACCTGAAACCGACCCAAAACCGACTTTAGAAACCGAAACCAAACCCACTTAGAAACCGAAACCGACGGGTTCTAGAACCCAAAAACCAAATTGATCGGTTTGGGTTCGGTTTTTACCCCAAAACCGACCCATGCACACCCCTAGATATAATGGTAATTTATATAGAGTATACAATAATAATATAGCAATGTATATTTTCATTTGATTCAGTTTATTTGAATCGAACAAATTGTATAGATTGACTGGTGGGTATATATTGTTTAGATTTGATGATCCAAATTAGCATATGAAAGTTGTGTTTATATTGTTTATTATTGACAATTAGTCTTGTTTAAGTAATTGTGAATATTACACTAGACAATTTGAACTATCAAGCAACAATGTCTATTCTTTGTTAGAAGTTGTTTATTTTATACTGTAAATGTTGGAGCTGTCAAAGATTAAAGTTGTTCACATCTCAGTTACTCGAGTTGATCAGACATGTCGAAGCTAATCAGATGCTCAAGTTGGTAATATCAGAGCTTTCTGAAGTTAAGCTGCTGAGATGCTAGGTGAAGGGGTGGAAGTTGTAGCGGATTATATCTGAGTTGAACATGTTTGCGTTGAAGCTGGAGCTATTGAAGCTGAAGCTGCTTACATAAGCAGCTGTTAAGTATCAACTAGTTGTCGCATGTCGAGTATAGCTAGCTGACTATAACGGTATGTGTCAAAGTTGATCAGTCGTTCAATACTTATTGTGAGTCTATGATTTAAAAAGAGATGCTACAATTAGTATGACGACAAAAAATAAGGTACACAAAAAGCTACAACTAAAGCTCTAGCATGGTGTCAATTATAGATCAATATGGTTCTTATGTTTTCTCATTTGCCAACATCAACAATACATTTGCTATCTAGGATCAAAGAGAATATGTCCCAAATCATGGGATATTTATTTGTTTTCTGTGACGTAGTTTTCAAGTAGAGAATCTGCAAAGTTGTTTCGGTCACTTGGTGCTTTGTGAAAGAATTAAAATACAAAAAGTACACATGTTAAAATCATCATATGGAGATACAATAAAGATATGATGTCTTGTTCTTATCATCATGATATTTGTAGCAACACCAATTCAAAAAGGCAACATATAGGATGTAGACGGTACAAGAGTATGGTTGTCTTTGTAAAAATCAAATCATTAAGAAAGGTTTATGTATATGTATTATGTTAGGCATTTTATTTATTTTTGTCAACAAAATCAAAAAATAAAACAAATCAAAATTTAAAAAGCTATAATATGGCCATTTCAAAGAAGCAGATTCTATATAAAGGGAGAAATTATCACTCAACCAAGATGATATAGCAAATGGTTTATTATTGATGTCATGTATTTTTTTTTTCATCATCTATGATAAAAATATAAGGGGAGAAATGTCATATGAAGACCAAAGAACCACAATAGTTGCTTTAATGATAATGAAGATTGCAATAATTGATATGTTGAAGATTTTAAAGTCAATTGTTCAGGTTAAAGTTTATGAAATCCTATGTACATGCTATCTCTAAACATCTAAAGGTGTTGTCTCAAGTTGTATGTTAATATGAAGCTGATGAATTCTGAAGACGTTATTCTAAGGTGGCGATTAGCTCAGGTATGGCTTTTAAACACTCAGTCTTCTACATTAGGGATGAGCATATGAACCGGAAAAATCGAACCAAACCAAACCAGGTCTGGTTTTCGGTTTTAAAAAAATGTTAATTCGGTTTCGGTCCGGTCGTTGGACCATGCTTACCCCTGATACTACTCTTGATCATGAAAAACTGAACCGAACCGAAAACCGACATAATTGAACCGATCCCGAACCGAATATACATATTTGGCTCGGCCTTCGGTTTCAAAAAAATTCCAATTCAGTTTCGGTCCAATTCGGTTTTGGTCCGCTTCAGTTCGGTTTTTAGACCACGGTCGTCCCTATTCTACATCTATGGAATCAATCCCCACCACTATTCTCTTTCACGAAAAGAGCATATGGTTTTTTCAACACTAATTCAATCTAATCCATCCTCGGTATCAAGCACTCTCTTGCCAACCCTCTCATCTACTTAAACAAACCTACCTCTTGCTCAGTTTGATGCTGACTACAATGACCTTCTCAATTCTCCATCATCAATCTCTCATTTCCCTTTGAGGAATGCATAACTGATGGGGTCTTAGCCAACCCCTAACCTCATGTATCATCAAGAAGAAAGCCAAAATAGAGTTGTACTTCAATGGGAAACCATATTGACTCCCTAGGGTCTAATTCACATGTTGGGGGGAGGATACATTTTCCTAGGGTAAATTGATTTTCGTACATAAATCATCCCATAATAATTGTTTGACATATCTTACACGAACTGCCAATGTCTCAAGTTTGAAACAATCTAAGATACAGGTTTCAACTTTTGTTGTTAATGATCTCTAGCTGCAACAACACTGTTAGAATGAGACACCAACAATATTTCCTCTTTATTTGCTATAAAAAAACAAAAAAATTTATTATTATCTTTATTTCTTTTGTTTTATTGATGTTGTAAAAAAGGGGAGACCATTTATATCAAGCTGCTCGAAAGAAACTATTCATTAGAGGGGGAGCAAACCTCAGACTATTCATTTAAGGGGGAGCAACTTTACTAAAACTTTTCTGATTTTAGGAGTGTTTACGGTACATAACTTTCTTTATTATTTGTTTGTAATTGTTTAGTTTTAACATCATCAAATAGGGGAGATTGTTGGGGTATATACATTTTAGATTTAATGATACAAAAAGTATACAAAATTTATGTTTATATCAATCATTGTTGACAATCAGTATTGTTAGGGTAAATATGAATGGTACACTTAGACAAAATGAGTTGTCAGGAAACCATGTCTACTCTATGTTGTGAGTTGTTTATTCTATATTGTAATTGTTGGAGCTGCCAAAAATTGAAGTTGTTTAAATCTCAATCCCCGATAGATTAGATATGTTGAAGCTCATCAGATGTTCAAGCTTATCATATTGGACTTGTCTAAAGTTGAGTTGATCTAGTGGACTATATTAGTGTGTGTCAAAGTTATCAGCAACCTTCATATGTTGAAGCTTGGTGATTGACATAGTCAACAATCTCAACAAACTCCTTGATTTTTAAGTGAAACTATTCTGAGAGTATTTTGTGAGCTTTCAAGAGATTCAGAGAGTGTGTGCTCATAATTGAGTATCTCTTAATTATTTTTTTTTGTAATTGTTGTGTTAAAAACATTGACAAATAAAACAAGCTTTTATATGTTGAATACTTAGTATTCTTACTATTCCACATTTCTGCTAATCCATACACAAGTATTCATGTTCTATCAGACCAACACAAAGAATATACAATAATATTACAGTTAAAGTACTATAACATTATGTATAACATTTAATTTATAATTCTCACCCATTTGACAAAAATCAACAGTGACATTTTTTACAATTACAAATATCGTTATCGATCCACTCAAGCACCAATGTCAAGTAATGTCATCTACTAAATCATATCAAATATACATATTATTAAAACTTTAATTGAAAACAAAACATGAAACTACACCTAAAATTGGGATCGTATAAGAATGATAAGTATTTTGACAATGTGTGAACAAATTTGGAGTGTCAATTGAAATGATTAAAGGGTTGTTATAAGAATAGTAATCAACTGTTAGAATAGAGTATTATTTTCAATGATTATCACATATAACACATAACTCTTTGATATAATAGATTAAATATATACAAAAAGTTATTAGTCGTGAATCCAAAGTTGTTTTAATATGAACTGCAATGCTTTCATCAGTTACCCAATCGCTGTATTTTGTCATCTCTGAAACTAGATGGTGATTACTTCAATCTCGTTATCTCAAATCATAGATACATCTCGAAACCGACTTGGCTTAATCGGAGTAGCTATGAAGCAATAAATATATGAAAACTTAAATAAATATCTTGGAATATAGCAACTAATTATTTAACTGTTGGATACGTAATTTTAACAAGTGTTTAATACCTAATTAAGACTGTGTTTTATAGTAAACATTAGATTTTTTTTAAAAGTTATTGTAATATAATGTTTTGTAAGATCATTTAAGTAATTTATAGTCTAGTTTGAAGAAAAAACTTCTTATTGATAAGTTTCACGGAGTTTTTTCCACGAGTTTTCAAGTGTACATTTATAAATCTATTTTTTATCATTAATCTAGACGTTTTTATTATTTTATATTTATCTTCTAGTTTTGAAGCTAGTTTTTATCGAATAATATGATTTTATTTGTCATCTTATCAACTAATAATTAGTTTATATAAAATAAATCTAATTTTCCAGCTAAAAACTAGTTTTATGCTAATTTGTCAATTATAATTTTATTATTTTAGCAGTCTAATAAGAACAATACAAACCACAAATAATATTAAAGATGATATATTGTGAAGAATATTATTTCTATCTATCTAAAGTTTTAAAAAAAATCTATTAGATTCTAGACCCACGTGAATAACACGTTTACTATTGGCATTCATGGAATGATGAAGCCCAATTATGCAACGGACGCGTAGTGCGTGTAGTTTAATTTTTCATTGCACACATGGCACACGTGCTAAATTGATTTCAGAGCAAAACTTGACATGTCGTGAACCTCATCGATCAAATTGGATTGTATTTTTTTTATTTAAAAAAATGGATTGTATTTATTTGGAACCAATTTATTTCGTTTGCATTCGGTTTTAGACTTTAGTTCATCTCAAAATTTCAATCTTCAAACCAATATCGAGAACTTGGATGTATTATAGTAATAGAAGAGTTGCTTTAAGTAAAGAATATAGCCAGAATCATAGTTTCAAAGTTTGAGTATGATTTTTTGATTTTGGTGCCAACTTAGTATAAATCGGTAATAATATTATACAAACATGTTTTCCATAGGGATTTGCAACAAATAGAAAATAAACCAAAAATAATGTAATTAAAATAGAACGGTTTTGAAACTCAATTGTCTACGTTTAGGTTTCAGAAAAAGCGAATTTTTAGTTTCGGTTTGGTTCTTTGAAATGATGAGTAACTAGAGATAAATCTCTTATTACAAGGACGACGTAGGAGTCACCTAGATAGTGGAGAAGTCCAAGGACTACACTATCAATAGCTTTTATAGTCGCAAGTAGATAAGGTGTTAGGCCTATGTGTCAGATTGCAGAGACGTTATAGAAAACCACCAGGTATTCACAATTTTGATGAGATGTCTCAAATATCCCAAGAATATATTATAGATTCCTTGTGTCTATTCATATAATCTTAATTATAAGGTGTACGTTAACCTATTTATCATCAAAAACTGTATTAGATTCGGAATCTGATAAATGGCTCGGAACCATGAATACATAGATGCAGTCTATAAAAACCAAGCAAAGTCTAGTGATTAGTTGATTTTCACTTAGCAAAAGATCTTTCAAGTAAAAGATTTATGTGGACAATAAAGTACATACTTTTAGTGCTTGGTCTAAATTGACCTCTTACTCAAGGCCAGGGTTTCGAGAAATTTTTTTCCTTTAAGTTAACAAATAATAAATAGATTTTTATGTTTGTCGTCATGATTACATAATTCAGATCATGAGACATAACAAATTGGATTTCAAGATATATTATATGAATGGTCACGTGAGCGAAAGCATAAATAATATGCACTAAAATGTTTAAGGATTGGGTCTCTTAATAGAATGTATGGACTTCGTTGAAGCAAGAATCTACAAACATAAATCTTTACTTGTGAGGAGATCAAATATGTTAACCTTCCTTATAATGAAGATGAGTTATAGGTTTTTATTAGAGCCGGTGAGTACATCCTCATCCACCTAATCTAGTATGTACAAATTATATGCAATTATACATATCTTCTAAATCCTAATCCTAAACTACATCAATGTTCGCAACGAGACTAGAACCCTCAACCCCTTAAGAGAGGAATACATATTCAAACACCTTGATACTGATACCGCTAGGTCAATTGCCATTTAGTTAGTGAATAAGTTAAAAGCAAAAAGGGCATACAAGGTCCCTAAGCCCTTATGTAATTCCTTCACTTTATATATATATATATATATATATATATATATATATATATATATATACACGGCAAAACGGAACAAGCATATTCTTTCGTTGAGTTACATTATTGGCCTGACGCAAAACTCATTACACATTTACGGCGAGTTTGAGAGTACTTATTTTACTCATAAGCACTTTTGGACAAAAGTGCTTCTTAGTTTATGACTTTTTAAAAAATAGTTTCTAAAAAAGTGTTTGGATAAACTTATGTGTTAAGAAAAATTAATAAGTTGATAAGAAGGTTTTAAAAGTGTTTGACTTAGCTTTTGTATATGTAAAATAACCAAAAAAGACGTTACGAGAAGTAAATGAATAGGGTTAGGTGGTAGTCGAGGGTATTGTTGTCCTTTTGTAATAAAAAAGTCATAAGCCATTTAAAAAGCCATTGTTTTCTAACTTTTTGAAAATGACTTCTTCAAAGGTTATGAAAAACTTATTTAAAAAACACTTTTTACTATCCAAACACAATGTTTAGCTTATTGACTTTTGAAAAACATTTTTGAAAAAGCACTCCCAAACACCCCCTTATTTCTTTTGACAAACCCTAAGTCCTTCAAAATCTCCTACTGAACTTCCGCTCATTATAAGATGACGAGGCGAAGTGGTATTTCCAAGAAAGTTAAAACGTTTAACCAAACACCTTCTTAAATATGAACCCACTTTCAGTACAATTGTGAATGAAGATTTCTTCTTTGCTCTAAGTTTTAGAGAAAAGTTCACTATGTTAAAAGGAATTAGACAAAGTACAACACATAATTGAAATGAACGAGAATTGGTGGAGTGAGTGGAACCGCGGTTCCGTTTCCTAAAATGATGATACCGTCCTAAGTGGTTCCAGTTCTCATATTTTTGGAACGGGTACCGGCTATTTAATATATATATATATATATATATATATATATATATATATATATATATATATATATATATATATATATATATATATATATATATATATATATATATATATATATATATTAAAATTTAGATTAGGTGAGTATAAGATAATATTTATTATAGGATCTTAATCTTTCTTGTACTTACAAATCAAAATCAATGTACCATTTATCGTTTATCGTTTATAACTTATGTTATAACGAACTATATTTATTTTACGATGTGTAACTTTTTATAACTATTATTGAACTACATTTACATTGTAATTTGTAACTTGTATCGTAATTAACTAGTTCTAGTAATTAGCTTTTTTCTATAAATAGTATTTCTTTTTGTGACGACGAAACTAATAAAATGGCGTAACCGGGTACCATGTCTCGGAACCGAAACCGCCGGTTCCGGTTCCTAAAATTTAAGAACTGTTTAGAACGGTTCCGGTTCCGGTTTCGATTACAACTTTACAGGAACTGCCAGTTCCGGTTCCAGCCAAATTAGGCAGGTACTCGCCTCTGCTTACCCGTAGTTGGTAGTATTTGCTTTTTTTTTTTTTTTTCGCCTACTAACCCATGAATTCTTTTTGAGCGGGGTAGTCAACACGAACCTATGGGAACCATAAAGAAGATTCGCAACACATGACAACCACATTATTACATTAGATCAGTTTATGTGGTTATGAACAACATGTTACTTTATTTAACATGGATACACATTAATTTTATAACAAGAAAATTTAGCAATACATAATCAAAACAGTTTCTTACATAACAATTTTTTAGTGTATACATGCAAAAGAACTTGTTTGGTTTGCAAAAGGCATATTGCACGAAAAAGGCACTTGTTTTAGTCAATTTTTGTTTCAATAAAACGGTTTATAAAATCAACAATTACTGGCTTATGTTATAAGCTTATGTTCAAATAGGTAAACCGTATTACCACAAATTAATTCATGTGTTAGGTAATCATAACTCTTATTTTGATTATAAAACATATATAACATGTATTTATCGATCAGAATAAAAAATGACCACAAATATATATATTTTGGCTAAGTGTATTCGAGATGAAAATTACGTTTGAAAACATTCCAGAAATAAAAAAGAAATACATGAGCTTCCCCATGGGCCATGGCTCAACAATAAAACCAAGGGCCATGGTGGTTTTGGTTTAGGTTGGGGCCACTTGGTTGATAGATAGGCTTTTACACAAGTGGTGGGGGCTAAGTGCTTTGGGTTCGAGCAAATGGGTCGGGTCCCAAAAACTGACTTCAACGGTCCATGAGCCTCAACATGGTAAACTTGGCTATCAACTCTTTTGAGTCCATACTCCACATGTTGCCAGGAAACCTATCGTTCACCAGTTTACCCCGTTCGTGAGAATAAGACATTTTTCATTTTTGTGTGTGAATCACGAGTGGTGGGGAAAGCCGTTTGAACTTGAACATGTAAAAAATGAGTTTTTAGGTTATATTTTATATGTAATGTTAAGGAGTAAAATTAATACTTTTGTTTAGAGTAAAAGATATCAATGTTTTTTTTGGAATAATGAAATAAAAAAGGAAAAAAACTATCAAAAGCTGTTATGGACATGTCGGGGTTTTGGAGCCATGCAACCTGGTTAATGTTTGGGTTTTTACTGTTAATTATCAAAGATCAAGTTTCAAAGATGATGAAGATGATAGAAGCTAGGGTTTTGAGAGAGAAACATCATCTGTGAAATATTAGTTCTTAGTCAAATACAAGGAAACAAACACTTAAATACAATGGGCTAATAATAGGCTAACTAAACTAGTGGGCTAAATAAAACCCAAACCCATAAAACCTTATTAGGCTAACATCCCCTCTCAAACTCACAATGCGACAGCTATAAGCATTGAGAGTTTGTCACACAAAAAACGAAATCGAGAACCAGACAATGCCTTCGTAAACATATCAGCAATCTGTAGGGTTGAAGGAACATGCGGCAAGGTGATGGTCCCAAGTTGAAGATGATGACGAGTGAAATGACAATCAATTTCTATATGTTTTGTTCGTTCATGAAAAACCGAATTCTTGGCAATCTGTATTGCACTGTTGTTGTCACAGTGCAAGGGAGTAGGATGAGAAGCGTCAACTCCCATATCACCAAGAAGCCAACGTAGCCAAACAATCTCACAAGTGGTGACAGCCATAGCTCGATACTCAGCTTCAGTAGAGGACCGAGAGACAACATCTTGTTTCTTACTCTTCCATGAAATCAATGAGTCTCCAAGAAAGATGCAAAAACCAGTGGTGGATTTTCGATCATGAGGATCGTTATCTCAATCAGCATCACTATAGGCACACAACTTGAGTGAGGACGTGGAAGGAAACACAAGGGTTTGGAATTGAGTGCCCCGAAGATATCTCAAGATACGAAGAACAGCTCCCCAATGAACAGTAGAAGGAGCGGTAACAAACTGGCTAACCACATGAACTGCATGAGATATGTCTGGTCGAGTAACAGTAAGATAAACCAGACTTCCCACAATAGTTCGATATAGGCTTGGATCTGACAATGGGACACCGTTTGTTGGAGAATACCTGGCATTAGTCTCCAAGGGAGTATCAACTGTCCTATTGTCAGAGAGTCGAGCACGTTCAAATAGTTCTGAGATATACTTTGTCTGAGATAAAAGATAACATTTTGAAGATTGTGCAACTTCAATCCCTAAGAAATAACGTAGCACTCCCAAGTCTTTCATAGCAAAACGGTAAGCCAAATCACGTTTCAAAGATTCTATACCATCATGATCATCACCGGTAATAATCATGTCATCAACATATAAGGATAGAAGAATCCGACCTGCATTCGTGCATCTAACGAATAACGCTGAATCATGATTACTAGGAGTAAAACCGAGAGAAGTAATCACAGTAGAGAATTTCTCAAACCAAGCACGAGGGGCTTGTTTGAGACCATACAAGGCTTTCCTAAGCCGACAAACTTCACCTGGTTGGTGAGCAATCCCTGGAGGAGGAGACATGTAAACTTCCTCATGAAGTTCACCGTTCAAGAATGCATTTTTGACATCCATTTGGAATATCTTCCATTGACGAATAGAGGAAACTGCGATCAGAGTGCGGACAGTAGTCATTTTTGCCACTGGGGCAAAAGTCTCCTCATAATCCATACCATATTGCTGCGAGTATCCTTTTGCAACCAACCTTGCCTTATATCTTTCAATTGAGCCATCGGACTTGGTTTTGATCTTATACACCCAACGACAACCAATCGTACGTTTTCCATGAGGAAGCTGTACCAGATCCCACGTATGAGTCTGATAAAGAGCCGTAAGCTCTTCCGCCATAGCATTCTGCCAACGAGGATCAGAAACAGCTTCTTTGTAAGACTCCGGTTCAGAAAGCCGATGTATATTTGCAATAAAAGATGCAAATGCTGGAGAATAAGAAGAATATACAAAATCTGGCAGTTTAGTAGTCTTATGAGTACGTACAGGTCTCGATGGTGGTGGATGATTTTCTTGAGCGGCAGCAGGAGTGGGAGCAGTTACAGACTGAGCAGGAGGGTTGTCTGGAGCTATGGAAGCATCATCAACTGGGGAACTAGATGTAGTGCCATCACTATCAATGGTGAAAGGATCAATATTTTGAAGTGTAAGACCCATTTTCATTTTGAGATGCTTACTAAGGTAAGTAGAGTTATTACCTTATAGTCGGTGTGGTCTTACATATGAGTTGTTTAGAGATGTGTTAATCTAAAGTTATAATTAACCTAATCAAGTTGTAGAACTTTTCCCTAGCTTTCTAAGCATATAAGGATTGTTAAAAACGGATAAGAAACGAGAAAGTTACGATCAAAAAACTAAGTGAAATTTCAGATTCACACGGGGCGTGTAGATTTCACACGGGGCGTGTGAAATCCTGCAGTGAGCCTTTCCAGAATCACACGGGGCGTGTGGAATTCCACACGGGCCGTGTGAAATCCTGCAGTGAGCATTTCCAGAATCACACGGGGTCGTGTAGATTTCACACGGGGCGTGTGAAATCCTACAGAAGCAAACAATAGAAGCGGTGGATCCACACGGGGTCGTGTAGATTTCACACGGGGCGTGTGACGCGCGCAGAACACTTTTTAAAGTCAAATTTCTTTCATTTTTGGGAAAACCCACTTCGTCCAAAACCTCTCCAAAACCCTAGAAACTTAATCCTAAACCTCTAAACTCGAAATTGAAGTCTATAATTCAAGAATTGAAGCTAGGATTTGATTCCTTACGGTTGAAAGGTAATTCCCTTTGATTTTGACTTCGTTTTAACGGTTGGGTTGTTTGATTTGAGATGGTTCCAGGTGGTTTTGATGAACCACCTGCAACTAGCATGAATTATAGCGAGTTTACTTGGATTAGTGTGTGTAAGGGAGTTCTAATTCGAGACCCAAGCTAGTAAAGTGCTTGTATTGTGTTTTTAGGGTTGTATGAGTCAAAATGGTGAAATTGGAAGCTACAACTAGGATAGTATTACTATCTTTTGATTGTAACTCTCCTCTATGATTCCAATTCCTTGATTGATATGAATATTGAGTATGATTGAGATTTTCTTGAAATTGAGTATTGAGTTTGAGTCATTGTGTTACAGCTAAAGCTAGACAGGAACACACACGAGGTTCGGGAGTTCCACATATCGACTCAACTTCATGTGAGTGATTTCTTCGTTTTGGGGTTTTTGAAACCCTAACTTTGATTTCGTGATTTCGTTATATATTGTTATATATGTTGATAGTAGATTGTTAGTGGATGCCTTTAGAGTTATTGGTGAGAGTATTGTCGAGTTTCTACGGTTGAATGAGTAGAACCACGGAATTGGGGATTTCGGTAAATATTGAGTTAATATTTAACGTTTATACTCCTTTTTCCTCTTTTGATTGATACATCTTTGAGATAGATGATATTGAGATGATTGTGGATGTTGAAGAAATGATTTAGACTATGGTGATATAACCAAGTCTAGCGAACAGAAGCCCGATACGCGCAAATTGGGAGTTCCACGTACCAAGCCGATATTAGGTGAGTAGTTATAATTCATTATATATAGCTTGACTATATCTAAATTGAATTATGGTACATGTTAATTGGTTAAGATACTAAGTTGTATAAGTTAAACAAGGTTTAGAATTCACTGTTATATACGAGTACTTGGTTTGAATGAATATATTGAATGACTGAGATAATCATAGAGATTGAGTTAATACATATGTTGTCCATATATGTGTGTTGTATTTATATTGCGGTTGCTTAGAGTTAAAGTGGTTATGTTAATTGTGGATAACAAGAGACGAGTTATAGTCTATACTTGAGCATAAGATCAGAGTATATGCTAGAGTGAGTGACTTAAAGAGTCTTTGATTTTGATTGCTACAACCATGATAAATGTTATAATTGAGCATAATTAACAGTGAAATGAGTTTATACGAGTATGTAGGATTGAGTTTATGAGTAGTATCAGTTGAGATACTTATTTATTGAGTTGATATTACTACTAATTAGCTGGTGTTTGTAAAGCTAATATGTTTGCAGGTTTCAGAGTTTAGAGAGAGTGAATATTGCTAATGAGACTAGCAAAAAGAAGAATGAGAAGAGAGTTTACTAAAAGAGATTGTGGAGTATGATTGAGATTTCTCACTAAGCTTTATAAGCTTACACTTGAGTTGTTTGTTGTTTTGCAGGTATCTGTAGCAGTGATAGGGGAAGGCATGTGATAAAGAGAGATAGACAACTCAGAGCATGTCCTTTAGTTGTGTTAGGTTTATTTGTAATGCCTGGTCAAAATTTAAGAACCTTTTGTGTAATTAATGTTTGATAACATCTTGTTTTTCCTGGGTTGAGTGCAAGTATACCCATTTTTAATATATAATTGTTTGCAAAATTTTGGGTGTACTTTGTATGAGAAACCGGGTGTTACATGAAGTTCTGATCGAGTCATGTTGTGAGACTGTACAGGAATAGCATAGTAAGGAATGTGCTCCAGAAAAGTAACATGTCGAGAGACATACAGTTTCTGACTCGCCGGATCATAACACCGATATCCTTTCTGACCAATACCATATCCCAAGAATACACAAAGAGCCGACTTTGGAGACAACTTGCTTCGTTCTACATGAGGCCGTAAGACAAAGCAGGTGCACCCAAATACCCGTAAAGATGAATAATCAGGTAATTGACCATACAACTTTTCATAAGGAGACATTCCAGAGTTGTGGCGAGTCGGGATGCGATTAATCACATAGGCAGCAGTAAGGATAGCTTCTCCCCAAAAGACACTAGGAACATCAGAAGATAATAACAAAGACCGTGCCGTTTCTACAAGGTGTCGATGTTTCCGTTCTGCTATACCATTCTGTTGAGGAGTATCAGTACATGATGATTGGTGAACAGTCCCATCAGATGCTAGTAATTGAGTAAAATCATTAGAGGTATATTCCCCTCCTAAATCACACCGGAAGCATTTTATGACAGCAGAGTGTTGGGTCTTCACAAGAGCTCTGAAATTGCTATAAATGACAAAGAAATCTGACCTGCGCTTCATAAGATAAACCCATGTATAACGAGTATAATCATCAATGAACGAAACATAATAAGGCGATCCTCCTTTGGAGGTTATTGGGGAAGGACCCCACACATCAGAATGCACAAGATCAAAAGGAGCAAACGAACGAGTGACACTATTATTAAAAGGTAAGGCAGAGAACTTTGCCAGTTTACAACCACAACAATCAGAAATGTCAACATTGGTCAAACGACCTAACACACCAGTAGAGGATAAAAACTGTAAACGTGAAGCTGAAACATGACCCAAACGAGAGTGCCAAAGATAAAAATTTGAAGACGAATGACTTAAACGAAAAGACGACAAATCAACACTAGAGGCCGCAATATCAGAAACTTGGAGCTGCTCCAAAACATAAAGCTCCCCAAGTTTACGGCCGATCCCAGTCACCCTCCGAGACTGTGGGTCCTGTACACAACAAAGAGAATCAGAAAAGAAGACCCAATAACCAGATTTACATAACTGACTGACCGAAACAAGATTAAAAGCAAGTGTGGGAATATAATAGACATTAGTGAGAGAGATATGGGGGGTAACAACAGGACCAATACCCTCAATTGGCATAGGTGTAGCACTAGCTGACATAACAGAAACATGAGGACTAGCTGATAACGAAGAAAAGGATGACAAATGTGGTGACATATGATGAGATGCACCAGAATCCAATATCCATAAGGATGAAGGAATACCTGAAGGACTAGATGCTGATAGACCTGTGTGAGACATAGATGTTGACATGGCAGTAGGATTGGAAGCAATGAACTGGCGAAATTGCTCAAAAACCTGTGGATCCAAAGCTGATGGTGGTGTCATATTCAAATCGTTCTCTGTAGAAGGTACAGTAGCAGCAGCAGTGAACTGTGGAGGACGAAATGGTGGAAATGATGGACGTTGTTGAAACTGTCCAGGAGGCCTGTTGAACTGTGGAGGCTGAAACTGTCCAGATGGTCTTGTTTGGTTTTGATAATTTCCCTTCCCCAACAGCAATGGACATTGAGACTTCCAATGATTTTTCTTTTTACAAAATGCACACTCATCAAATGCAACTTTCGGCTTAAACTGTCCAGATGGTCTTGTTTGGTTATGAACAGCAAAGACAGTAGGTGTGGCTACTGCCTTAGACCCTTTGTCAGATTGGGACTTGATACGGGTTTCCTCGGCAATCAACTCATGAACAACGGAATCCACTGTGGGAAGAGGAGTACGATGAAGGATTGTCCCACGTAAGCCTTCAAAATCAGACCTTAATGCCATCAAAAACTGGACCAATCTCTGCTCTTCCCTTCTGGCAATGTAAGGCTTGAAAGCCTTTAGTTCTGCAGATTCAGTGAGAGCTAATTGATCCCACAAATCAGACATAGAAGCATAAAAATCCTGAATACTTAGACTGTTTTGTTGGAGGGCTCGGATATCAAATTCTAGCTGATACTGTTTTGCAAAATTAGATTGAGTATACAGCCTTTCCAAATGGTCCCAAACTTCTTTTACAAGTACTCAAGAACAGAGACTTTGCTCCAATATATATAATTGCAATATTAGTTGAAATGTCCCACATACCATACACCACATAATTATAAGATTTTTCTCACATAAGAATCCAGCAGCTAAATGTTTACTATTTTACACACAGAACAATCCAAAAGCTAAATAAGTAGCAATATCAATTCAATGGTCCATTTATGGATGCTGCAATTTGACTAGTTTATTGTGTAATTGCAGAATGATAATAACAAATCAATAAGTTATAACAAATCATTGCATCATTTTATTACTTTTCTGTCACATGATAATTACAAAAATGACTATAACTTAGTAAGAAAATGATATCATCTTGAACAGCAATATAACTTAATCGATTGAAAAAGTACAAGAAACAACAAAAGGAAGATGGGTCAGAATATTACTAAGTAAAATCTCTGTTATTAATGTTATGTTTCTGGATTCATCCTTCTTATGAAGCAGGAATTGGGAATTGTTGTGAAGTTTCATGGAAGAAATTTGGTGTTGATATGTTCATATTGGAAACTTCTTCATCGTCTTCTTCATCAGCATCCCAAAGAAACCGAGCATACGAAGCCATTACATAACTGTAACATCATCAAACATAAATTTTCAGTCAAACAACCAAAATTTGGTATATGAAAGGAAGATGAAATTTTCCAAATGTTGCCAAGATGTTTGTCTTACCAGTCATCTGGAGAAGCTTTAACCGCTTGATCAAAGTAACTCTGTGCGCGAGATGCATCTTTTTGTGTCTCCCAAATCAAATCGGCATACATTGACAAAGCGTTACCATCATTAGGGTTTGCTAAGATTGCTCTGCTACAGTACTCCTCAGCCTTGAACAAATCACCTCGCACCTGTTGAAATAATCGATCAAATTAATGCCGCGAATTAGATCAGGAGCCAACAACAATATTGAAAATGGATCTGGTATAAGAAAGAATTATGATATGCGAACGATGAATGTTATATGTACCTCTTTTAAGTATTTGGCGTAATTGCCGAGAATCAACGAATTGCCTGGGTTCGCTTCGATCATGCTCTGATAATACACATCTGTACCATCACTCCCATAATAATCGCCATTACCACGACGGCCTCCGCAGATCTTTCCACCACCACCGCTGCCACCGTTACCATCCACCATAAGCTGTACTCCGCATCCCTCATTACAATCCAAACCAGAACTCGAAAACAACAAACCTCTACTCTCGATCTCCTCCGCTTCCACGTCTTCTTCCACCGCCACCGAGGAAAGCAAACTGTTTACACTGCTCAATGAATTCCTGCGTTTGGGGTGAGAAATGCCGATCAAGTCACTCTCCGATGAGGCTCGGGAGATCTTCTTAGATGAATCGCTCGGCGAACAGGACGAATGCAATGAACTTGCCGGTGATCTCCGATTTCGATGAATGAAATCTGGTTCCGGTGATGATAATCCTTTGGGATTTTGTTGTTGAAACCATGAATTGAGTGCCGGATTTGATGAGCTTCTGAGTAGCATTTTTAGGAACCCTGCTCGTAAACTTGTAAAGGAGCTTGGGCGATTTATGCTCGATGGCTATGGAGGATTAGTTATGAGAGAAAGAGATGAGGCGTGAAAGTATTTATAGGGTATTGAGAAGAGGATCTAGACCGTTAAATTAATCCACGATGACCGCGGTTGTCATCTTCAGTGACAGTTGTTTCTTATTATAATTTATAATTTTGATTTAACCGATATAATTAGGGATGAGCAAAACCGAACCCGGAAACCGATAAAAACCGATAAAATCGAAACCGAAAAACGGAAACCAAAAAAAAACCAACGGTTTGGGTTTGAAATTTTAAAAACCGAAACCGACCCAAAACCGATCTAAAAACCGACCCAAACCCAAAAATATTTAATATATTATTAATATTATATATATATATATATATATATATATATATATATATATATATATATATATATATATATATATATATATATATATATATATATATATATATATATATATAGTATGTTAGGGTATTGATTACGTCAAGTTAATGACACTTGTAAGATACATCGGTAATATAGATTGACGTGTTTTTATTTATTTTTTCCATATCTTTTACCGAGTTTCTAATAACTGCTAAAATATTTACGTCAAATGTTACATCACTACATTATTTCTTATAGAGTTAAGTGTATAAAAATGTATCAAATTGTTATTCCATGTAAATGATGACTAAAAATAATTGGTAGAATGTGATTATTAGTTTTATAAATTTTCTTGTAAGTGTTGGAAATTGGGTTCCAACCCAAAACCCACTGGTTGAAACCCAAAACCCACGAACCCATGGATTGAACCTGAAACCGACCCAAAATCGACTTTAGAAACCGAAACCAAACCCACTTAGAAACCGAAACCGACGGGTTCTAGAACCCAAAAACCAAATTGATCGGTTTGGGTTCGGTTTTTACCCCAAAACCGACCCATGCACACCCCTAGATATAATGGTAATTTATATAGAGTATACAATAATAATATAGCAATGTATATTTTCATTTGATTCAGTTTATTTGAATCGAACAAATTGTATAGATTGACTGGTGGGTATATATTGTTTAGATTTGATGATCCAAATTAGCATATGAAAGTTGTGTTTATATTGTTTATTATTGACAATTAGTCTTGTTTAAGTAATTGTGAATATTACACTAGACAATTTGAACTATCAAGCAACAATGTCTATTCTTTGTTAGAAGTTGTTTATTTTATACTGTAAATGTTGGAGCTGTCAAAGATTAAAGTTGTTCACATCTCAGTTACTCGAGTTGATCAGACATGTCGAAGCTAATCAGATGCTCAAGTTGGTAATATCAGAGCTTTCTGAAGTTAAGCTGCTGAGATGCTAGGTGAAGGGGTGGAAGTTGTAGCGGATTATATCTGAGTTGAACATGTTTGCGTTGAAGCTGGAGCTATTGAAGCTGAAGCTGCTTACATAAGCAGCTGTTAAGTATCAACTAGTTGTCGCATGTCGAGTATAGCTAGCTGACTATAACGGTATGTGTCAAAGTTGATCAGTCGTTCAATACTTATTGTGAGTCTATGATTTAAAAAGAGATGCTACAATTAGTATGACGACAAAAAATAAGGTACACAAAAAGCTACAACTAAAGCTCTAGCATGGTGTCAATTATAGATCAATATGGTTCTTATGTTTTCTCATTTGCCAACATCAACAATACATTTGCTATCTAGGATCAAAGAGAATATGTCCCAAATCATGGGATATTTATTTGTTTTCTGTGACGTAGTTGTCAAGTAGAGAATCTGCAAAGTTGTTTCGGTCACTTGGTGCTTTGTGAAAGAATTAAAATACAAAAAGTACACATGTTAAAATCGTCATATGGAGATACAATAAAGATATGATGTCTTGTTCTTATCATCATGATATTTGTAGCAACACCAATTCAAAAAGGCAACATATAGGATGTAGACGGTACAAGAGTATGGTTGTCTTTGTAAAAATCAAATCATTAAGAAAGGTTTATGTATATGTATTATGTTAGGCATTTTATTTATTTTTGTCAACAAAATCAAAAAATAAAACAAATCAAAATTTAAAAAGCTATAATATGGCCATTTCAAAGAAGCAGATTCTATATAAAGGGAGAAATTATCACTCAACCAAGATGATATAGCAAATGGTTTATTATTGATGTCATGTATTTTTTTTTCATCATCTATGATAAAAATATAAGGGGAGAAATGTCATATGAAGACCAAAGAACCACAATAGTTGCTTTAATGATAATGAAGATTGCAATAATTGATATGTTGAAGATTTTAAAGTCAATTGTTCAGGTTAAAGTTTATGAAATCCTATGTACATGCTATCTCTAAACATCTAAAGGTGTTGTCTCAAGTTGTATGTTAATATGAAGCTGATGAATTCTGAAGACGTTATTCTAAGGTGGCGATTAGCTCAGGTATGGCTTTTAAACACTCAGTCTTCTACATTAGGGATGAGCATATGAACCGGAAAAATCGAACCAAACCAAACCAGGTCTGGTTTTCGGTTTTAAAAAAATGTTAATTCGGTTTCGGTCCGGTCGTTGGACCATGCTTACCCCTGATACTACTCTTGATCATGAAAAACTGAACCGAACCGAAAACCGACATAATTGAACCGATCCCGAACCGAATATACATATTTGGCTCGGCCTTCGGTTTCAAAAAAATTCCAATTCAGTTTCGGTCCAATTCGGTTTTGGTCCGCTTCAGTTCGGTTTTTAGACCACGGTCGTCCCTATTCTACATCTATGGAATCAATCCCCACCACTATTCTCTTTCACGAAAAGAGCATATGGTTTTTTCAACACTAATTCAATCTAATCCATCCTCGGTATCAAGCACTCTCTTGCCAACCCTCTCATCTACTTAAACAAACCTACCTCTTGCTCAGTTTGATGCTGACTACAATGACCTTCTCAATTCTCCATCATCAATCTCTCATTTCCCTTTGAGGAATGCATAACTGATGGGGTCTTAGCCAACCCCTAACCTCATGTATCATCAAGAAGAAAGCCAAAATAGAGTTGTACTTCAATGGGAAACCATATTGACTCCCTAGGGTCTAATTCACATGTTGGGGGGAGGATACATTTTCCTAGGGTAAATTGATTTTCGTACATAAATCATCCCATAATAATTGTTTGACATATCTTACACGAACTGCCAATGTCTCAAGTTTGAAACAATCTAAGATACAGGTTTCAACTTTTGTTGTTAATGATCTCTAGCTGCAACAACACTGTTAGAATGAGACACCAACAATATTTCCTCTTTATTTGCTATAAAAAAACAAAAAAATTTATTATTATCTTTATTTCTTTTGTTTTATTGATGTTGTAAAAAAGGGGAGACCATTTATATCAAGCTGCTCGAAAGAAACTATTCATTAGAGGGGGAGCAAACCTCAGACTATTCATTTAAGGGGGAGCAACTTTACTAAAACTTTTCTGATTTTAGGAGTGTTTACGGTACATAACTTTCTTTATTATTTGTTTGTAATTGTTTAGTTTTAACATCATCAAATAGGGGAGATTGTTGGGGTATATACATTTTAGATTTAATGATACAAAAAGTATACAAAATTTATGTTTATATCAATCATTGTTGACAATCAGTATTGTTAGGGTAAATATGAATGGTACACTTAGACAAAATGAGTTGTCAGGAAACCATGTCTACTCTATGTTGTGAGTTGTTTATTCTATATTGTAATTGTTGGAGCTGCCAAAAATTGAAGTTGTTTAAATCTCAATCCCCGATAGATTAGATATGTTGAAGCTCATCAGATGTTCAAGCTTATCATATTGGACTTGTCTAAAGTTGAGCTGATCTAGTGGACTATATTAGTGTGTGTCAAAGTTATCAACAACCTTCATATGTTGAAGCTTGGTGATTGACATAGTCAACAATCTCAACAAACTCCTTGATTTTTAAGTGAAACTATTCTGAGAGTATTTTGTGAGCTTTCAAGAGATTCAGAGAGTGTGTGCTCATAATTGAGTATCTCTTAATTATTTTTTTTTGTAATTGTTGTGTTAAAAACATTGACAAATAAAACAAGCTTTTATATGTTGAATACTTAGTATTCTTACTATTCCACATTTCTGCTAATCCATACACAAGTATTCATGTTCTATCAGACCAACACAAAGAATATACAATAATATTACAGTTAAAGTACTATAACATTATGTATAACATTTAATTTATAATTCTCACCCATTTGACAAAAATCAACAGTGGCATTTTTTACAATTACAAATATCGTTATCGATCCACTCAAGCACCAATGTCAAGTAATGTCATCTACTAAATCATATCAAATATACATATTATTAAAACTTTAATTGAAAACAAAACATGAAACTACACCTAAAATTGGGATCGTATAAGAATGATAAGTATTTTGACAATGTGTGAACAAATTTGGAGTGTCAATTGAAATGATTAAAGGGTTGTTATAAGAATAGTAATCAACTGTTAGAATAGAGTATTATTTTCAATGATTATCACATATAACACATAACTCTTTGATATAATAGATTAAATATATACAAAAAGTTATTAGTCGTGAATCCAAAGTTGTTTTAATATGAACTGCAATGCTTTCATCAGTTACCCAATCGCTGTATTTTGTCATCTCTGAAACTAGATGGTGATTACTTCAATCTCGTTATCTCAAATCATAGATACATCTCGAAACCGACTTGGCTTAATCGGAGTAGCTATGAAGCAATAAATATATGAAAACTTAAATAAATATCTTGGAATATAGCAACTAATTATTTAACTGTTGGATACGTAATTTTAACAAGTGTTTAATACCTAATTAAGACTGTGTTTTATAGTAAACATTAGATTTTTTTTAAAAGTTATTGTAATATAATGTTTTGTAAGATCATTTAAGTAATTTATAGTCTAGTTTGAAGAAAAAACTTCTTATTGATAAGTTTCACGGAGTTTTTTCCACGAGTTTTCAAGTGTACATTTATAAATCTATTTTTTATCATTAATCTAGACGTTTTTATTATTTTATATTTATCTTCTAGTTTTGAAGCTAGTTTTTATCGAATAATATGATTTTATTTGTCATCTTATCAACTAATAATTAGTTTATATAAAATAAATCTAATTTTCCAGCTAAAAACTAGTTTTATGCTAATTTGTCAATTATAATTTTATTATTTTAGCAGTCTAATAAGAACAATACAAACCACAAATAATATTAAAGATGATATATTGTGAAGAATATTATTTCTATCTATCTAAAGTTTTAAAAAAAATCTATTAGATTCTAGACCCACGTGAATAACACGTTTACTATTGGCATTCATGGAATGATGAAGCCCAATTATGCAACGGACGCGTAGTGCGTGTAGTTTAATTTTTCATTGCACACATGGCACACGTGCTAAATTGATTTCAGAGCAAAACTTGACATGTCGTGAACCTCATCGATCAAATTGGATTGTATTTTTTTTATTTAAAAAAATGGATTGTATTTATTTGGAACCAATTTATTTCGTTTGCATTCGGTTTTAGACTTTAGTTCATCTCAAAATTTCAATCTTCAAACCAATATCGAGAACTTGGATGTATTATAGTAATAGAAGAGTTGCTTTAAGTAAAGAATATAGCCAGAATCATAGTTTCAAAGTTTGAGTATGATTTTTTGATTTTGGTGCCAACTTAGTATAAATCGGTAATAATATTATACAAACATGTTTTCCATAGGGATTTGCAACAAATAGAAAATAAACCAAAAATAATGTAATTAAAATAGAACGGTTTTGAAACTCAATTGTCTACGTTTAGGTTTCAGAAAAAGCGAATTTTTAGTTTCGGTTTGGTTCTTTGAAATGATGAGTAACTAGAGATAAATCTCTTATTACAAGGACGACGTAGGAGTCACCTAGATAGTGGAGAAGTCCAAGGACTACACTATCAATAGCTTTTATAGTCGCAAGTAGATAAGGTGTTAGGCCTATGTGTCAGATTGCAGAGACGTTATAGAAAACCACCAGGTATTCACAATTTTGATGAGATGTCTCAAATATCCCAAGAATATATTATAGATTCCTTGTGTCTATTCATATAATCTTAATTATAAGGTGTACGTTAACCTATTTATCATCAAAAACTGTATTAGATTCGGAATCTGATAAATGGCTCGGAACCATGAATACATAGATGCAGTCTATAAAAACCAAGCAAAGTCTAGTGATTAGTTGATTTTCACTTAGCAAAAGATCTTTCAAGTAAAAGATTTATGTGGACAATAAAGTACATACTTTTAGTGCTTGGTCTAAATTGACCTCTTACTCAAGGCCAGGGTTTCGAGAAATTTTTTTCCTTTAAGTTAACAAATAATAAATAGATTTTTATGTTTGTCGTCATGATTACATAATTCAGATCATGAGACATAACAAATTGGATTTCAAGATATATTATATGAATGGTCACGTGAGCGAAAGCATAAATAATATGCACTAAAATGTTTAAGGATTGGGTCTCTTAATAGAATGTATGGACTTCGTTGAAGCAAGAATCTACAAACATAAATCTTTACTTGTGAGGAGATCAAATATGTTAACCTTCCTTATAATGAAGATGAGTTATAGGTTTTTATTAGAGCCGGTGAGTACATCCTCATCCACCTAATCTAGTATGTACAAATTATATGCAATTATACATATCTTCTAAATCCTAATCCTAAACTACATCAATGTTCGCAACGAGACTAGAACCCTCAACCCCTTAAGAGAGGAATACATATTCAAACACCTTGATACTGATACCGCTAGGTCAATTGCCATTTAGTTAGTGAATAAGTTAAAAGCAAAAAGGGCATACAAGGTCCCTAAGCCCTTATGTAATTCCTTCACTTTATATATATATATATATATATATATATATATATATATATATATATATATATATATATATATATATATATATATATATATATATATATATATATATATATATATATATATATATATATATATATATATATATATATATATACACGGCAAAACGGAACAAGCATATTCTTTCGTTGAGTTACATTATTGGCCTGACGCAAAACTCATTACACATTTACGGCGAGTTTGAGAGTACTTATTTTACTCATAAGCACTTTTGGACAAAAGTGCTTCTTAGTTTATGACTTTTTAAAAAATAGTTTCTAAAAAAGTGTTTGGATAAACTTATGTGTTAAGAAAAATTAATAAGTTGATAAGAAGGTTTTAAAAGTGTTTGACTTAGCTTTTGTATATGTAAAATAACCAAAAAAGACGTTACGAGAAGTAAATGAATAGGGTTAGGTGGTAGTCGAGGGTATTGTTGTCCTTTTGTAATAAAAAAGTCATAAGCCATTTAAAAAGCCATTGTTTTCTAACTTTTTGAAAATGACTTCTTCAAAGGTTATGAAAAACTTATTTAAAAAACACTTTTTACTATCCAAACACAATGTTTAGCTTATTGACTTTTGAAAAACATTTTTGAAAAAGCACTCCCAAACACCCCCTTATTTCTTTTGACAAACCCTAAGTCCTTCAAAATCTCCTACTGAACTTCCGCTCATTATAAGATGACGAGGCGAAGTGGTATTTCCAAGAAAGTTAAAACGTTTAACCAAACACCTTCTTAAATATGAACCCACTTTCAGTACAATTGTGAATGAAGATTTCTTCTTTGCTCTAAGTTTTAGAGAAAAGTTCACTATGTTAAAAGGAATTAGACAAAGTACAACACATAATTGAAATGAACGAGAATTGGTGGAGTGAGTGGAACCGCGGTTCCGTTTCCTAAAATGATGATACCGTCCTAAGTGGTTCCAGTTCTCATATTTTTGGAACGGGTACCGGCTATTTAATATATATATATATATATATATATATATATATATATATATATATATATATATATATATATATATATATATATATATATATATATTAAAATTTAGATTAGGTGAGTATAAGATAATATTTATTATAGGATCTTAATCTTTCTTGTACTTACAAATCAAAATCAATGTACCATTTATCGTTTATCGTTTATAACTTATGTTATAACGAACTATATTTATTTTACGATGTGTAACTTTTTATAACTATTATTGAACTACATTTACATTGTAATTTGTAACTTGTATCGTAATTAACTAGTTCTAGTAATTAGCTTTTTTCTATAAATAGTATTTCTTTTTGTGACGACGAAACTAATAAAATGGCGTAACCGGGTACCATGTCTCGGAACCGAAACCGTCGGTTCCGGTTCCTAAAATTTAAGAACTGTTTAGAACGGTTCCGGTTCCGGTTTCGATTACAACTTTACAGGAACTGCCAGTTCCGGTTCCAGCCAAATTAGGCAGGTACTCGCCTCTGCTTACCCGTAGTTGGTAGTATTTGCTTTTTTTTTTTTTTTTCGCCTACTAACCCATGAATTCTTTTTGAGCGGGGTAGTCAACACGAACCTATGGGAACCATAAAGAAGATTCGCAACACATGACAACCACATTATTACATTAGATCAGTTTATGTGGTTATGAACAACATGTTACTTTATTTAACATGGATACACATTAATTTTATAACAAGAAAATTTAGCAATACATAATCAAAACAGTTTCTTACATAACAATTTTTTAGTGTATACATGCAAAAGAACTTGTTTGGTTTGCAAAAGGCATATTGCACGAAAAAGGCACTTGTTTTAGTCAATTTTTGTTTCAATAAAACGGTTTATAAAATCAACAATTACTGGCTTATGTTATAAGCTTATGTTCAAATAGGTAAACCGTATTACCACAAATTAATTCATGTGTTAGGTAATCATAACTCTTATTTTGATTATAAAACATATATAACATGTATTTATCGATCAGAATAAAAAATGACCACAAATATATATATTTTGGCTAAGTGTATTCGAGATGAAAATTACGTTTGAAAACATTCCAGAAATAAAAAAGAAATACATGAGCTTCCCCATGGGCCATGGCTCAACAATAAAACCAAGGGCCATGGTGGTTTTGGTTTAGGTTGGGGCCACTTGGTTGATAGATAGGCTTTTACACAAGTGGTGGGGGCTAAGTGCTTTGGGTTCGAGCAAATGGGTCGGGTCCCAAAAACTGACTTCAACGGTCCATGAGCCTCAACATGGTAAACTTGGCTATCAACTCTTTTGAGTCCATACTCCACATGTTGCCAGGAAACCTATCGTTCACCAGTTTACCCCGTTCGTGAGAATAAGACATTTTTCATTTTTGTGTGTGAATCACGAGTGGTGGGGAAAGCCGTTTGAACTTGAACATGTAAAAAATGAGTTTTTAGGTTATATTTTATATGTAATGTTAAGGAGTAAAATTAATACTTTTGTTTAGAGTAAAAGATATCAATGTTTTTTTTGGAATAATGAAATAAAAAAGGAAAAAAACTATCAAAAGCTGTTATGGACATGTCGGGGTTTTGGAGCCATGCAACCTGGTTAATGTTTGGGTTTTTACTGTTAATTATCAAAGATCAAGTTTCAAAGATGATGAAGATGATAGAAGCTAGGGTTTTGAGAGAGAAACATCATCTGTGAAATATTAGTTCTTAGGCAAATACAAGGAAACAAACACTTAAATACAATGGGCTAATAATAGGCTAACTAAACTAGTGGGCTAAATAAAACCCAAACCCATAAAACCTTATTAGGCTAACATCCCCTCTCAAACTCACAATGCGACAGCTATAAGCATTGAGAGTTTGTCACACAAAAAACGAAATCGAGAACCAGACAATGCCTTCGTAAACATATCAGCAATCTGTAGGGTTGAAGGAACATGCGGCAAGGTGATGGTCCCAAGTTGAAGATGATGACGAGTGAAATGACAATCAATTTCTATATGTTTTGTTCGTTCATGAAAAACCGAATTCTTGGCAATCTGTATTGCACTGTTGTTGTCACAGTGCAAGGGAGTAGGATGAGAAGCGTCAACTCCCATATCACCAAGAAGCCAACGTAGCCAAACAATCTCACAAGTGGTGACAGCCATAGCTCGATACTCAGCTTCAGTAGAGGACCGAGAGACAACATCTTGTTTCTTACTTTTCCATGAAATCAATGAGTCTCCAAGAAAGATGCAAAAACCAGTGGTGGATTTTCGATCATGAGGATCGTTATCTCAATCAGCATCACTATAGGCACACAACTTGAGTGAGGACGTGGAAGGAAACACAAGGGTTTGGAATTGAGTGCCCCGAAGATATCTCAAGATACGAAGAATAGCTCCCCAATGAACAGTAGAAGGAGCGGTAACAAACTGGCTAACCACATGAACTGCATGAGATATGTCTGGTCGAGTAACAGTAAGATAAACCAGACTTCCCACAATAGTTCGATATAGGCTTGGATCTGACAATGGGACACCGTTTGTTGGAGAATACCTGGCATTAGTCTCCAAGGGAGTATCAACTGTCCTATTGTCAGAGAGTCGAGCACGTTCAAATAGTTCTGAGATATACTTTGTCTGAGATAAAAGATAACATTTTGAAGATTGTGCAACTTCAATCCCTAAGAAATAACGTAGCACTCCCAAGTCTTTCATAGCAAAACGGTAAGCCAAATCACGTTTCAAAGATTCTATACCATCATGATCATCACCGGTAATAATCATGTCATCAACATATAAGGATAGAAGAATCCGACCTGCATTCGTGCATCTAACGAATAACGCTGAATCATGATTACTAGGAGTAAAACCGAGAGAAGTAATCACAGTAGAGAATTTCTCAAACCAAGCACGAGGGGCTTGTTTGAGACCATACAAGGCTTTCCTAAGCCGACAAACTTCACCTGGTTGGTGAGCAATCCCTGGAGGAGGAGACATGTAAACTTCCTCATGAAGTTCACCGTTCAAGAATGCATTTTTGACATCCATTTGGAATATCTTCCATTGACGAATAGAGGAAACTGCGATCAGAGTGCGGACAGTAGTCATTTTTGCCACTGGGGCAAAAGTCTCCTCATAATCCATACCATATTGCTGCGAGTATCCTTTTGCAACCAACCTTGCCTTATATCTTTCAATTGAGCCATCGGACTTGGTTTTGATCTTATACACCCAACGACAACCAATCGTACGTTTTCCATGAGGAAGCTGTACCAGATCCCACGTATGAGTCTGATAAAGAGCCGTAAGCTCTTCCGCCATAGCATTCTGCCAACGAGGATCAGAAACAGCTTCTTTGTAAGACTCCGGTTCAGAAAGCCGATGTATATTTGCAATAAAAGATGCAAATGCTGGAGAATAAGAAGAATATACAAAATCTGGCAGTTTAGTAGTCTTATGAGTACGTACAGGTCTCGATGGTGGTGGATGATTTTCTTGAGCGGCAGCAGGAGTGGGAGCAGTTACAGACTGAGCAGGAGGGTTGTCTGGAGCTATGGAAGCATCATCAACTGGGGAACTAGATGTAGTGCCATCACTATCAATGGTGAAAGGATCAATATTTTGAAGTGTAAGACCCATTTTCATTTTGAGATGCTTACTAAGGTAAGTAGAGTTATTACCTTATAGTCGGTGTGGTCTTACATATGAGTTGTTTAGATATGTGTTAATCTAAAGTTATAATTAACCTAATCAAGTTGTAGAACTTTTCCCTAGCTTTCTAAGCATATAAGGATTGTTAAAAACGGATAAGAAACGAGAAAGTTACGATCAAAAAACTAAGTGAAATTTCAGATTCACACGGGGCGTGTAGATTTCACACGGGGCGTGTGAAATCCTGCAGTGAGCCTTTCCAGAATCACACGGGGCGTGTGGAATTCCACACGGGCCGTGTGAAATCCTGCAGTGAGCCTTTCCAGAATCACACGGGGCGTGTGGAATTCCACACGGGCCGTGTGAAATCCTGCAGTGAGCATTTCCAGAATCACACGGGGTCGTGTAGATTTCACACGGGGCGTGTGAAATCCTACAGAAGCAAACAATAGAAGCGGTGGATCCACACGGGGTCGTGTAGATTTCACACGGGGCGTGTGACGCGCGCAGAACACTTTTTAAAGTCAAATTTCTTTCATTTTTGGGAAAACCCACTTCGTCCAAAACCTCTCCAAAACCCTAGAAACTTAATCCTAAACCTCTAAACTCGAAATTGAAGTCTATAATTCAAGAATTGAAGCTAGGATTTGATTCCTTACGGTTGAAAGGTAATTCCCTTTGATTTTGACTTCGTTTTAACGGTTGGGTTGTTTGATTTGAGATGGTTCCAGGTGGTTTTGATGAACCACCTGCAACTAGCATGAATTATAGCGAGTTTACTTGGATTAGTGTGTGTAAGGGAGTTCTAATTCGAGACCCAAGCTAGTAAAGTGCTTGTATTGTGTTTTTAGGGTTGTATGAGTCAAAATGGTGAAATTGGAAGCTACAACTAGGATAGTATTACTATCTTTTGATTGTAACTCTCCTCTATGATTCCAATTCCTTGATTGATATGAATATTGAGTATGATTGAGATTTTCTTGAAATTGAGTATTGAGTTTGAGTCATTGTGTTACAGCTAAAGCTAGACAGGAACACACACGAGGTTCGGGAGTTCCACATATCGACTCAACTTCATGTGAGTGATTTCTTCGTTTTGGGGTTTTTGAAACCCTAACTTTGATTTCGTGATTTCGTTATATATTGTTATATATGTTGATAGTAGATTGTTAGTGGATGCCTTTAGAGTTATTGGTGAGAGTATTGTCGAGTTTCTACGGTTGAATGAGTAGAACCACGGAATTGGGGATTTCGGTAAATATTGAGTTAATATTTAACGTTTATACTCCTTTTTCCTCTTTTGATTGATACATCTTTGAGATAGATGATATTGAGATGATTGTGGATGTTGAAGAAATGATTTAGACTATGGTGATATAACCAAGTCTAGCGAACAGAAGCCCGATACGCGCAAATTGGGAGTTCCACGTACCAAGCCGATATTAGGTGAGTAGTTATAATTCATTATATATAGCTTGACTATATCTAAATTGAATTATGGTACATGTTAATTGGTTAAGATACTAAGTTGTATAAGTTAAACAAGGTTTAGAATTCACTGTTATATACGAGTACTTGGTTTGAATGAATATATTGAATGACTGAGATAATCATAGAGATTGAGTTAATACATATGTTGTCCATATATGTGTGTTGTATTTATATTGCGGTTGCTTAGAGTTAAAGTGGTTATGTTAATTGTGGATAACAAGAGACGAGTTATAGTCTATACTTGAGCATAAGATCAGAGTATATGCTAGAGTGAGTGACTTAAAGAGTCTTTGATTTTGATTGCTACAACCATGATAAATGTTATAATTGAGCATAATTAACAGTGAAATGAGTTTATACGAGTATGTAGGATTGAGTTTATGAGTAGTATCAGTTGAGATACTTATTTATTGAGTTGATATTACTACTAATTAGCTGGTGTTTGTAAAGCTAATATGTTTGCAGGTTTCAGAGTTTAGAGAGAGTGAATATTGCTAATGAGACTAGCAAAAAGAAGAATGAGAAGAGAGTTTACTAAAAGAGATTGTGGAGTATGATTGAGATTTCTCACTAAGCTTTATAAGCTTACACTTGAGTTGTTTGTTGTTTTGCAGGTATCTGTAGCAGTGATAGGGGAAGGCATGTGATAAAGAGAGATAGACAACTCAGAGCATGTCCTTTAGTTGTGTTAGGTTTATTTGTAATGCCTGGTCAAAATTTAAGAACCTTTTGTGTAATTAATGTTTGATAACATCTTGTTTTTCCTGGGTTGAGTGCAAGTATACCCATTTTTAATATATAATTGTTTGCAAAATTTTGGGTGTACTTTGTATGAGAAACCGGGTGTTACATGAAGTTCTGATCGAGTCATGTTGTGAGACTGTACAGGAATAGCATAGTAAGGAATGTGCTCCAGAAAAGTAACATGTCGAGAGACATACAGTTTCTGACTCGCCGGATCATAACACCGATATCCTTTCTGACCAATACCATATCCCAAGAATACACAAAGAGCCGACTTTGGAGACAACTTGCTTCGTTCTACATGAGGCCGTAAGACAAAGCAGGTGCACCCAAATACCCGTAAAGATGAATAATCAGGTAATTGACCATACAACTTTTCATAAGGAGACATTCCAGAGTTGTGGCGAGTCGGGATGCGATTAATCACATAGGCAGCAGTAAGGATAGCTTCTCCCCAAAAGACACTAGGAACATCAGAAGATAATAACAAAGACCGTGCCGTTTCTACAAGGTGTCGATGTTTCCGTTCTGCTATACCATTCTGTTGAGGAGTATCAGTACATGATGATTGGTGAACAGTCCCATCAGATGCTAGTAATTGAGTAAAATCATTAGAGGTATATTCCCCTCCTAAATCACACCGGAAGCATTTTATGACAGCAGAGTGTTGGGTCTTCACAAGAGCTCTGAAATTGCTATAAATGACAAAGAAATCTGACCTGCGCTTCATAAGATAAACCCATGTATAACGAGTATAATCATCAATGAACGAAACATAATAAGGCGATCCTCCTTTGGAGGTTATTGGGGAAGGACCCCACACATCAGAATGCACAAGATCAAAAGGAGCAAACGAACGAGTGACACTATTATTAAAAGGTAAGGCAGAGAACTTTGCCAGTTTACAACCACAACAATCAGAAATGTCAACATTGGTCAAACGACCTAACACACCAGTAGAGGATAAAAACTGTAAACGTGAAGCTGAAACATGACCCAAACGAGAGTGCCAAAGATAAAAATTTGAAGACGAATGACTTAAACGAAAAGACGACAAATCAACACTAGAGGCCGCAATATCAGAAACTTGGAGCTGCTCCAAAACATAAAGCTCCCCAAGTTTACGGCCGATCCCAGTCACCCTCCGAGACTGTGGGTCCTGTACACAACAAAGAGAATCAGAAAAGAAGACCCAATAACCAGATTTACATAACTGACTGACCGAAACAAGATTCAAAGCAAGTGTGGGAATATAATAGACATTAGTGAGAGAGATATGGGGGGTAACAACAGGACCAATACCCTCAATTGGCATAGGTGTAGCACTAGCTGACATAACAGAAACATGAGGACTAGCTGATAACGAAGAAAAGGATGACAAATGTGGTGACATATGATGAGATGCACCAGAATCCAATATCCATAAGGATGAAGGAATACCTGAAGGACTAGATGCTGATAGACCTGTGTGAGACATAGATGTTGACATGGCAGTAGGATTGGAAGCAATGAACTGGCGAAATTGCTCAAAAACCTGTGGATCCAAAGCTGATGGTGGTGTCATATTCAAATCGTTCTCTGTAGAAGGTACAGTAGCAGCAGCAGTGAACTGTGGAGGACGAAATGGTGGAAATGATGGACGTTGTTGAAACTGTCCAGGAGGCCTGTTGAACTGTGGAGGCTGAAACTGTCCAGATGGTCTTGTTTGGTTTTGATAATTTCCCTTCCCCAACAGCAATGGACATTGAGACTTCCAATGATTTTTCTTTTTACAAAATGCACACTCATCAAATGCAACTTTCGGCTTAAACTGTCCAGATGGTCTTGTTTGGTTATGAACAGCAAAGACAGTAGGTGTGGCTACTGCCTTAGACCCTTTGTCAGATTGGGACTTGATACGGGTTTCCTCGGCAATCAACTCATGAACAACGGAATCCACTATGGGAAGAGGAGTACGATGAAGGATTGTCCCACGTAAGCCTTCAAAATCAGACCTTAATGCCATCAAAAACTGGACCAATCTCTGCTCTTCCCTTCTGGCAATGTAAGGCTTGAAAGCCTTTAGTTCTGCAGATTCAGTGAGAGCTAATTGATCCCACAAATCAGACATAGAAGCATAAAAATCCTGAATACTTAGACTGTTTTGTTGGAGGGCTCGGATATCAAATTCTAGCTGATACTGTTTTGCAAAATTAGATTGAGTATACAGCCTTTCCAAATGGTCCCAAACTTCTTTTGCTGTGTCATACTTTGCTAATTGGGTGCCAATTGACTGGATAACAGAATTATTAATCCATGTAATAATTTTGGAATTATCAGTCTCCCAAGAGTCCAATAAAATAGCAAAATTTTCAGCTTTGTCATCTGTTGGTTTTCTCTTTAGACCTGTAACAATCCCCCACATAGCCTTGCCCCGTAAAAAATTCTTCATTACATAACTCCAATACGCATAGTTTTTACCATCTAGTTGTGTACTAATGGACTGAAGAGAGTCATCTCTTGGAGCCATAATGTCAATAAACAGTCAAGTAAATATACCAAATCGTCCTTATGCAGATGAACAAACAAGCCAATAATAGCAGCAACAATTAAAACCCTCAATATCAAAGAACCAACCCAGAATAGCAGCTTCTCAAGAAAACAGTAGCAACCCAGAATGCTAAGCGAATCAGAAAACCAAATCGACCAAACAAACTAACAGTAAAAATAACCTTCTTGAAATCGACCAAATCGAGCCGAAAATACCAATCGGAACACATAAACGAAGCATAAAATTATTACCAATCGGAACACATAAACGAAAATACCAATCGGAACACATAAACGAAAATACCAATCGATCCGCGCATCGTCGTGCCTGCTACAAGAACCCCTTAACAATCTAGCTCTGATACCATGTTAATTATCAAAGATCAAGTTTCAAAGAAGATGAAGATGATAGAAGCTAGGGTTTTGAGAGAGAAACATCATCTGTGAAATATTAGTTCTTAGGCAAATACAAGGAAACAAACACTTAAATACAATGGGCTAATAATAGGCTAACTAAACTAGTGGGCTAAATAAAACCCAAACCCATAAAACCTTATTAGGCTAACATTTACATCTGTGTTTACCCCATTCGAAAAGAAAGGAAACAATATTATCAATCAAACAATCTTTTATTGATTTTTTCTTCTTGAAACAAATCGCGATTCTGTAAGTCCAAATACTCCACCAAGTTATAGCTAGGATAGCATGGAAGACATCTTTTTTCATCTTCGAAACATTGAGCTCCTCAAAGGCCTGTCTAACTAAGTAAAAAGTAGGGATGGCAAAAATACCCGAACCCGATGGGAAAAACCAAATCTGAAACTTTTGGGACGAGTTTTGAACCGGGTATGGGATTTTTCTAGAAAATATTCGTGGGTATGGGATGGTTTTGGTATTGAGAATATACCCGCCAGATTCCATACCCGATCCCATATACCCTCCAAACCATATATATTTATATACTTATAATTTTATTATTTATATATGAGATTGCAAATCCATATTTTGATATTATATATGATTTATTATTATGTGATTACTATTTACCATTTCTACCGTTATCTAATTACTATTTACCGAAAATTCTATATAATATATTATATGTGATATATAGTTTTCCAATTCTCGTGTTTCCTCCTTCAACTCATCAACTCCTTACTATGCATGTATCTCCATTGAGTTTATAATGAAATTATTTGGATGAGATTGTGATCGGATTTTATAATGAAAATTCCAACAGGTAGATTTCAACCTATTATTATCATAGATTGGGATACCAGATACCCGTTGGTATAACCACGAACCCGATGGTTATTTACTAACCGGGTACCCGATAGGATGGAACCGGGTTTGGGATGCGGTTTTATAATAGGGTATGGGACTAGGATCACCAATACTCGTCTCATACCCGTCCCATTGACATCCCTAGTAAAAAGTCGGTATTTGAAGATCACATCACTTCTTGACTTGCTTCAAATCTCTGTAGCCAAATCACAACGAATAAAAATATGGTTCTCATCTTCAGGTTGGTTGTTCATAATTTTGTTCAAAATTTTCAACAATTGTTATTCAATGAATTGCCGAGCAGACCAACATATACTGCAACTGTGTTATTGTGAAGATTCATAACACGATATTATTTATACACACCTTACTATATTCATATACTATTGGTTGTGCTATTTTCTACCATTCATTAAGATACATGAAAGAGACGACCAGGGGTGGACGCAGGATTTACCGATAGGCGTGGCACTGGAGATGTAGTTTATTAAGTAGTGGTACATTTTTCCGCGAGGTTGCACCCTATTAGAAAAAATAAAAAAAAAATTGCATTACGTTTACACTAGGTGCACGGAAGTTAGCAGTGGCCCGGGCCACCCCGAGACACCATATAGAACCGCCACTGGAGACGACTACAACTGGTAATATAATGTTTGTGGTTGAAATTGTGACGAGACGAAGTTAGTTTGTTTTTTAAAAATACATAGAAACACAAGTAACATAATCTTAAAATATTGTATTTGGTGTTTTATGTCAACCTATTAATATTCTTGTAACAGATTTTAAAGACAAAAATACACTCTAGTTAATGGATAATTACGAATACACAGTTTGAGTTCCTTTTTGAGTTTCTTTGAATTTGCTTGTCGGTTTGGCGTAAGCCTCACAAACGTATTATGTCGTGTTGGGTTGAAACTCAAACAAGTTGAGATAGTTTGAATCAAGCCCGACCGGTCTGTTTGATTATTATGTCGTGTCGTGTCAACCTGTGTATTTTTGTGTCATGTTCGTATCGAGTTGGCAAGTTTAAGGTTTAAACCTTATAAATATGTCGTGTCATAGATTGAAAACACTAAATATGTTGAAAAAGTAAGAGTCAGAGAGGTGTGAAAAAAAAGTGAAAAACTGAAAGAAGTAATAGTTTGAGAGTCGGATGATGACAATAAGTTTAAAGAAACAAAGTCGCAGGGAAAGAGAAGTTGACGAGTGCAATTGTAGAGTATAATATATTAATAAAAAAATAAAAAATAAAAAATTGAAAATAATCTCGACTCAGACGTCTACTTAGTAGCTTCCACATTACAAAATAACTAAACCTAAAGTTTTGTTTTACATTTGGTTTGGTTTTAAGCATATCCAATTTACCAAATTAAAAATTTTACATATAAATAAACGGGTCATTTTTGTGTTATTTTTGAGTTGAAAGTTTGTGCTCTAACATTACCCATTTAATTTTTGTATCACGACGCAACAAGCCTTTTAATTAAACGAATGAAATCTCTAATCCAAAATCATCTAATTGCACATCAAGTTCCGTAGCATGTCGAAAATTGCCACTTTAATCAAATAAATCAAACAAGTCCATATAAATGATATTACATTACCCTTAAAAGGACGGTGTATTTGAAATAACTTATTGCGTGTGTTCTAGAATTATATTGCTTTGGTGCTTATATCACCAAAACTACAGTAAGATATGTCGAGCATTGAAAATTTGTTTATTATGGTGAATTTAGTGCTCAAAAATCAAAATCAATTTCGTTCGGTAAAAAACATTATAAATTCTTCTATTTTGGACCAAATTTATATCATATATCAAAAGGTTATTATCATAATGGCCCAACCAACTTTTGCCATTTATTTTAAATGATTACTGAAGTTTTTTTTGTGTGTTATAGGTCCTTAAATTTGATCTTAACCTGCTAAAAAAGGGAGTGAATGTATTTTTTTAGGTTTTACCGATTAAAAACATTGGGTGCATGCTGACTTGGCTTTGAAATAGCCATATATTTACCACGTGTATTTAAATATAAAGATTTGTAAAGAATAAAATTATAAAGAGAAATTGTTTTTGTTCTTACCTTTTATTCCTACTAATCTTCCTACTCAAGTTAAATTGTGACATGTGTATTAAAATATTATTAGTTTTATTAAATATGACACTTGTAATAATTTCACGTGGATAAGAATAAAATATGGGAATCAATACAATTACTCAATTATAAATCCATATAAACCGTCAGTGGCTCTTTCTATTCCGATCACTTCTCTTCCGATCACTATGCGTCATTCACTCTGTACCCTTCAGCGAAGATCAAACCCAACACGCAAACCGAATACCTTCAATGTGTTTAGAATCAACAACCATCTGAAGCCACCGTCGATTAACCTTTGATCTCTTCTGCACTGTTTCTTTCCTTCTCCAATCACATCACAACCCCTCAACCACAATATCTCTTTGTTGTCATCGTCTACTTCGGTCAAGGATCTATCACCATTTGTAGATCGAAATCAGTTTAGCGCATAGGCGAAGGCATGATCAACCTATGTTCCGAGTTTACCAAAATAATCATGTCATTGAAGATCCAGAATAGAGTACGACCTTGAAAGTACCGCCACCATTTAAGATCGTTCCAACTAAGAACATCTTTAAATCGACAAATGAAGCAATATCGATAAGCCACAGGTTGGATTCAAAATCAGGAACAAAGTGTATCTAGCATTGATGTTCATATTTCATTGTCGACAACCACACTTTATCGCCTTTTATTTTTCTGACCCGGTCATCAAGTCTTAGATCTTGTTTCTCGATGATTTTTGTAGATTTGAACAGAAGAATCAAGAATAATATTGGGATTTTACGAATCAAAATCAGAGATGAATCATGAAGAATAGAAATTAAGTTTGTTGTGAAGAATTTGAATTGAAGCAGATCGAGAAAAACAAAGAACATACCATCTTTCTCGTGATTTGGGGATTGTTAAAGATGGTGATAAGCTCGAGTTTGCATCACTTTACGGAATGACCGATGCAATGAGTTTTGGGTTGAGAAATGCGGTAACGTGAGCAAGTATTTGCCATTTGGGCCTGTTGACAAGATCATGCCTTACCTTTTGCAACGAGCAGAAGAGAACAAAGGGCTACTCTCATCTTCATACCTCGATAGACATCTCATGATGTATGAAAGTTGTACTATATGCAAAAATAGTTGTTACATGATGCAGAATTTTAACGATTGTGTGACGGTGTTTATGCAGTAAAGAGTTGAAGAAGAGAGTGAAAGCATGTGTTGGGAAAGGCTTGGAAGAAAGAGAGAGGCAATTGAAAACACAAAGAAACCCCATGGTCCAAGTTAAAATGTAGAAAGGGTTGAAGAGTAGCGCCAAGTGGCGATGGTTTGTTGACTAATACGAGACATGACATGCCATAGGCATATTAACGGATGACTCGGTCAAATCTGTATTTTTGATATAGATTTTGCTATTTTAAAGACCTAGAAAGTAAAAAAAAAAAAAAACTTTAGTAACCATTTAAAATAAATGACAAAAGTTCGTTGGGCCATAATGACAATAACCCATATCAAAAATATAATATCAAATAATAAATATGTTTGTCATTCAAGTAATATATATATATATATATATATATATATATATATATATATATATATATATATATATATATATATATATATATATATACACACACAATAAAAGCTTTATTTTTTTAAAAAATTTTGCCGTTCAAAAGATATACATCGTTTCAAGATACATATTTTAGACAAAAAACATAATTTGGTATATATTTTTGACAAAGAATACATTTTTAAGTTGTCTTGGAATTTTGGAATTGTTATTTTGTTAAATCCACGACTAAATGTGTGGATGCTTAACCCATGACTTAAATGATGTTGCAAGAGAGTTTGATTTTTTTGGAACCAGCGAATAGATATGGTTTCACCTGAGGGTAATCAGCCCCGCAACCCAGGGCGGTTGGCGATTACCTAAGGTGCAAAGGCCTTTCCGCTCCACCTAATTCGCCTTCCAGGAAAATCTAGTGAAATAATATTTTGAAGTTTTTAAAGAGTGGTTTTATTTCAAGTCTCGATAAGAATACAATACATTTTCTGTTATCTTGGTATTTATATTACTAATGTTATTTAAGTGTAATGGATTAACTTGATGACCACATACAATCTTGACAAACATTAAACAAGTAAGGAAAGTACGGAGTGTACACTTGTTTAAGTTTGATTAAGATTCAAAGTACACTGTCAATTAGGGGCGAAGCCCTAAACTGATGGGAGTCCGTGGACAGCGCTCCTCGTAGTGGTGTGGTCCAAGGGATAGAGCCCCCGGCTGGGATCGAAATCCATAATCTCAATTTATTTGGGTTATATTGCTTTATTATAAATGCATCAGAAATCCGAATTTTCTCAAATTGACCCGATTTTTTACTTTTATTTGACCATTGTCTAAAACCCATTTTGTGGTAGTTTGAAGACAGTTTGAAAAATGCCTTGTGGCAGTTTATGTCGGTTTTCAGACAAAGGGATGATATCCCGTTTTTGGTCATTCTTTTGTACACATACGAAAACAGAAAACTCCACATTCTCTTGGTTTATATCTTTGAATTTTATCCAATCGAGTGTTCGATCTATACCATCAAAATACTTCGATTTAAGAGTGAAACTACGACTTTCAGAGAACCCAAGCAGTCTTCCACCCCAAATTTTCTAACATATTATACCAAAATGTTGAGTTTGAAATCCAAAATGGGATCATTCAAACGTAGTAGTCGTTTGCTACGTTTGGCAGACTAACTGAAAAACTAACTGCTAGCTGAAAAGCTAGCGGTAGCTAGAAAACTAGCGACTAACTGAAAAACTAGCTAAGCTGAAAAACTAGTTGATAATCAATGACATTTGGTAAAAACTAACTGATAAAACTCGCTGAAAATCATAAAATGACATAAAAAGACATGCACAAATTTAATCCAATATTATAAGAAAAACCATAATACATTAAATTAAATTAAAGTATATACTAAATAAAATATTACAGATTTTAAAATAAATTTCTTACATCTCATATCATATTCACAATATTATCACGAAGTTCTCGCATCTCGTGACGTGACTCTCGAATGTTCACATTATTAGATATTAAATGGTTGTTTTCTTCTTCTGAATGTATGTAATCAAAATGATGTTCAACGATGTTGAAAATCATATCTGTCGAGTCATTCCTTCGAATATAGTTATGAAGGGTAAATGAAGCATAGATATATATCAATTTGGGATAAAGAAAGCGTAGATAATATTTGGGATAAAGAAAGCATATATAATTTGGGATAAAGGAAGCATATCCCCTATGAGGGTAAAATGAGAACATTTTGAAATCGCTAATCAAAACGTTACTATTAGTAGCGTTTAAAAAACCTAGCTTGTTAGCTAGCTTATAAGCTAGTTTTTGGATTCCCAAACATGTCAAACTAAAAAAGCTCGAAAAAAACGTTAGTTTATACGCTAGTTGTGGCGTCCCAAACACAGCCTTGGTCAATAGAGAAAAGAAAAGATTGGTTTTTATTTTAAGTGTTTAAATATTATGTGGTCCTTTTTTGTGATATATATTTCCATAAATAGTTGTGAAATGATGTATTATGTTAGAAAGTTATGTCTCATATCAAATGGACCACACGAGAGAAATTTCGAAAGATCTACGGTCATATTGAGTGAATGAAAATGAGATCGAGATTCTAAGTCAATTATGACTCTCATAGACCAATTTTCATATCACGCATATGGGGAGTTCAAACAAATTGCAAATGATTTCATTATTGAAAAAAACTTATTGACACACTTGTACGTTTATATATTTATAATTTTAACGACTTGAATTGAGTTCATTGAATTTAATATGACAACGTAGTTATAACATATAGCAGGCAAATTGTCTCACTTTTTCTTATGCGTAGTGGATCTCATTTCCTCTGTAGACAATAGAAACTAGTGGGATGCCCCGTACGTTGCGGCGGTGATTAAAATTTATATTTTCGACATTTTTTTTTGTAAAATGTCTTTTGTATAATATCTATTTTTGTAATTTATGTTAAACACAGGGAACATGTCTATAAATTCGCTATTAGATAGACTATTACTATAAATTTGCGAGACATCTGTAAAAAATAACCACCTCTAGAATTTTTCAATTAGGAGATGACTTTTTTTGTAATTTTTTAAACACAGGAACAACTTTGATAATCTTTTTGAAACAAAATGACTATTGCTGTAAATTTACTATTAGATATGGATCATTTTTGTAACTTTATAAACCACATAGACCATTTTTATAAAGTTGCAAATAAGCAATAACCATTATAGTAATTTTATTAATTATAGGGAATTTTTCTAAAATTTTCTATAGATTAGGGACCATTTTTATAATTAAAAAATAGAAAATGACAAAATTGCACACTTTTCTAAATTTCCCTGCAAATTTGTAATTTTACAAACTATAGGGACCTTTTCTAAAATTTTCTATGGATTAGGGACCATTTTTATAAATAAAAAAAATTAGAAAATGACAAAAACTACACATATTCTTAAATTTTCTATTTTTTTTTGGCAAGTGAAGCCCAGCCTAGCTGGGTGGATGCACCCGGGTTATATACCCATGTGGTGGGAGGTCTGGAGTTCGACTCCGACTAACCCCATGTGGGGATTTTCCTGGAAGGCGAATTAGGTGGAGGGGAAAGGCCTTTGCGCCTTAGGTAATCGCCAACCGCCCTGGGTTGCGGGGCTGATTACCCTCAGGTGAAACCATATATCTATTCGCTGGTTCAAAAAAAAAATAATAATCTTACTTTTTCTACCATTTAGACTTTTTTAAATTTTATTTTGGAAATCACGTCATCACTTGTTTGGAGGGATAAGCTACAACCAAACCAGAAACAAAAATGGAAATCGAACAAATTCCATCATGTGAATTTTTAAAACTCATTATTTGCAGTACAGTTTTATGTTATATACCACACTGCATCATTTGTAAAAACCGTATCAAATGATATTATACATATTTACATTATGTGTGTATATATATATATATATATATATATATATATATATATATATATATATATATATATATATATATATATATATATATATATATATAGTCACGTATATATTATTTGAAATCTTCTCAAACATATTTACCATAACTTTGGTAATTTTAAGCATTTTTGCCACCAAGGCATCACAAAGCTACTTTATATTTGTCTTCAAATTATTATGAGCCCAAAAAATATGACTTTAATCCATTGGTTTTGCGGTTTTAAAATTGTCTCAATGTAAATACTACACCGTAACTATTGTAGTTTATAAATTGAACCAAATAGAAACTGAACCACAAATCACACCAAACATAGAGACCGAGCGATGCGATTATGCAATCCTTCATGGTCAAGTTCAAACTCATGGTTCAAATGCATAAAAACATAGAAATTCATGGTTTTTGCCAACCATCCTCATCTTCAAGTTCAAGTTCAAAGTTAAGGAACCTAAACAAGATGGAAACCAAGCTTTGAATCAGAAATCTAAATTAGACCGACTAATAGCCATTGATATGGAAATAACATTAACCCCTTAAAAAGTAGTTGCATATTTATAACCTGAAAAGGAAATAGTTTCATGTTTGTTTAGAAGAGATGACAATATAGTGATGTTTGGGGAACTTTAACTCTCAACTCCACCAAAGAGGAAATGACCATGGGGCATATTGTGGTTGCTGGTGGGGATGGTTTCACTAATGCTTTATATTACAAACTCATACTCGATTTCCGCTCAATCCAAATCCTCCTATAATGAAATATCATTAGAGAGGTGTAACACTGTGTTCCCTTTTGATAAGTGTTAATGTGCTAATCTTGGTGTAATTAAGATTAGTTATGTTGTTATACGGGTCGTGTGGAGGTCACATGGGTCGTGTAAGGGAAGCAGAAACACATCATGGATTCACACGAGTCGTGTAGGATATGCAGTGGCAAATAGTGGGGTTCACACACGCCGCGTAGGACGAAACATGTCGTTTGGCCATAACTAATGAGGTTGGAGCAAGTAATTATTGAATTTGATGTGTAGTAGGGTTATGATTCAAACCCTAAGCATGCTATAAGCCATGGTTGAGTGAATAGAACTATTGTAGAGTAAATGCAAGGTGTTTACATATATGTGGTCTATGTGGTATGGTATAGGTGCTGAAAGTGAAGAGAATACACTTTGGCCTACCAATTGTACCTTCTGGAACGGGGTGAAGCTACTATATCTAGGTGAGTAACTCTACCTAGCATGTTAGTTGTAACATGTTGTATGTATTGTGTGTGCTTGATTGTTGATGATATGTGGATAAGAGTTCATTGTGTGTTAGAGTGAGTGAAAATTTAGTAGTCACGTCAAGGGTTTCTTGTGATTACCCATGTTAGGGATTAGTGGTAATGATGTGTAGTAAGTGGTATCGAGACGATAACCTTGTGTCCACTTAAGGTAGGGCTTATATATCGCATAATGAGTACCTTGTAAATATATGCAATTGAGATATTAGTGGTTTGCTTGGTGAGTACTTAGCAACCATGTGATAGACGTGTATTAGGATCGATGGTGAAGTGTATACATATAGTCTAGGAGTAGTGAATCCTAGATATGTGTGATAAATAGAATAGCTAGACAAGTACCTAGCAGTTACAACGTGAACGCAATTATAATTACGTAACGAGTACCATGTGATTTAGTGGTAACAAGTATGAGTAATAACTATTGAGGTGACATGTTGCTACAAGTGAACTTCGTGGTTATATACGAGTTGATAGCTTAGAGTCAGGTGAATGCATAACGATTACCTTGAATGTCACATAGAGTGAGCTGAATGGTCGCATAAAGAGAATGTTGTGATGATGTATCAGGATATAGAGATGTGTGTGATTGTGAGTGTCGGTGACATTTTCCTGACTGCATAACGAGTACCTTGCAGCCATGCATTGAGCCTTTATGGCTCGGGACTTTCACATAATGAGATCCTTATGACATAGATGTCGGGGGACAATCTGTATAACCATATAACGAGTACTTTGTGGTTGAGGTTGTATTGGCCTTAGTGGCCGAAGGAGATCTTGTATAACGAGTATTGTGTGGTTCATGCAGGCCTTAATGGCCGAGGGAGAACTCGCATAACAAGTACTGTATGGTTCATGCAGGTCTTAGTGGCCGAAGGAGAACTTGTATGGTTCATGTAGGCCTTCATGGCTGGGAGATTGGGTTTAATTACCTAATATATGTGACGAGGACCTTTGTGGCTCATACAAAAGTAGGGGTGATGGTGAATCTTTGTGGCTCGAGACCGTGCTCATACTACAGAGGGGGTGCGGTGAGTTTTAGTGTCTTGAGACTGTAGGGGTTAAGAAGGAGACATATATGAAGCCTTTGTGGCTTACATCCGTAGAGGTCGTAGAGTGGAGGAATCTGTGTTGAAAATGAGTGTTACGAAGTACCGTGTAGTGGACTAGTGGTACAGAGTTAAGATTATGTGTATGCTTGTGTTTATTGTGATACACCTTGCTTATTCATTGAGTTGGCTTAGGTGTCGGGGGACACCTGTGTGACTACATAAAGAGTATCTTGTAGTTATTTAGAGTGAGTATGGCTGGTCATATATGCTTATATTAACGAGTAATTAGAAGTTGTTGCAGGGAATTGCTGCACCCACGAGCTGGGTAATGTGTTGCGTTGTGAATAAGTTATTCTATGTTGTTGTAGTGTTGCTTACTAAGCCTCGTAGCTTACATGTGTGTGTTGTGTTATGTGCAGGTTAGCGGATTGTAGCGCCAGGCTCGGACCGTGGGACTATTTTCGGTGATAACATCTTGTAGTATCTAGAGCACATGAGTATCTTAAAATATTATATGTGTTGTAAATGCAAAAAATTTGGGGTATACTCTGTGCTGAAAAACTAGGCGTTACAAGATAGTAGGGGTTTAACTCATGCTTCTTATTTCAATTTTTTTCTTCATAAACTCTTTCTAGCCTTTGCTTTTTTTTCAAAATTTGTTACTCAAAAAACCTCCAAAACCATGTGTGCAGGGAGGGGTGGAGAGGGAGAGGGGAGAGTGGGTAGGTGTGATGAGTTTCCAACACGAGTTGTAGATGAGAAGGGGGGAGAGGAAGATGGGAGGGTGCATGGGTGGGTGTAATGAGTTTTCAGCACGAGTTGTAGGTGAGGGGGCGGGGTTAGTTTGTTTTTAGTAATAATAATAAATTAAAATAAAAAATAAAAAATATTATTCTTTTAAAAAAATTCATGCATACGCCATGTCAACACAAATTGATTAGTATATGCCTCATGTCATGCCACGTGCCTTGTGAACCGACTAAATTCGATATAGCCCATCCTAACAACCAAATCGATATAATTGCAAAAATTTTGGTTCTACTTTAGGACTTTAAGTGTGCAGAACAAAGAGCATCCGCAATGCATACGTTAATGAAAAAGTTGAACGATGTGGAATGGTTAGAGCGGGATGGTTTCAAAAGAAGGATTTCTTGCGGTATTCAGTGAATTAAACTCAATACAATTGACAATTGAAGTCTTCAATGAAAAAAGAAACTTTTTAAGTTTAAAATAATTGTTTCGTTTAATTTTTATAGTTCAATGCATTATATGAAACGATTAGTAGGATTTATAAAAAACAGAATAATGATTTGTCAATTCTTTAAACTCCACTGTAGATTACATTACCAAAATTGTCATGACCATTTATATCAAATTTCCTATCAAAACCTAAAGAAATATAATTCTATGGATAGTTTTGATTTTTTCGGCCTCTTTTATTCAATTTTGAAAACTTCTCCTTATGCATGCATAAAAATTAAAAAGAATCGAATAATGAATCAAGTTTGAGCATAATCTAATAGGGTCATCAAATCAAACTCCTTGTTTGCACTTGCAGGTTGCAGCCCTATTTCCGATGGTTTTTGTAGGTTACCTTCTTTTTTATAACTTTTGTGATTTATGTAATAATATTTAAATGCTTGTTTTGTTTATCATCTTGCAATTCCAAAATATTTTGATACAACTGTTTCTATGATGGTTAATATTTACTATTTTATATCCAACTGATTACAATTATAAAACTCGCATTACTCACTAGTTCAAAAATCCCCTATATACAACAAAATTTATAAATTTGCAATCGAACAGTTTTATCGTCTCCTCCTTCATTCAGAATCCCAAAGAAACCCAGCATAAGAAGCCATAACATGACTGTGTGATCATGAAACCAAAAAATATTAATCAGAAAAACAAAATTCGATTCACAAATAAAAGTTCTAATAAATTGTGATGAAGATTTTTATCTTACCAGTCATGGGGTGAAGCTTGAATCGCTAGATCAAAGTAACTCTCTGCACTTGCTGAATCAATTTGCGTCTCCCAAATCAATTCAGCATACATTGATAAAACATTGCCATCGTTTGGATTTGCAAGAATTGATCTGCTGCAGTACTCCTTCGCCTTTGTAAAATCACACCGTACCTGTTTGCAATAATCGATAAAAATCGCCATAATAATCAATGTTATACGCAATGATATGGATCTCGATCTGGTAAAATAGAGAATAATAAATATAGAATATCAATCGTGGATGTACCTCTTTCAAGTACTTAGCGTAATTGCCTAGAATCAATGAGTTGCCAGGGTTCGCTTCAACCATATTCAGATAATACGCGTCTGTACCATCGTTTTCGTGATATTCCGCATCGCTACCTCCGCCTGTGCAGATTCTCCCACCGCCAACACCTCCACCGTCCCCATTCAACATAATTTGAACTCTACACTCCTCATTACTATTGGATCCAGAACTCGAGAACAGCATACCTCTGCTATCGCTCTCCTTTGATAGAACATCGTCTTCTATGCAAGAAATCGAACATTGCGTATGATGAATATGATCATTCAGCGAATTCCTACGTTTCGAGTAGGAAACACCGACTGAATCACATCTCGATGATTCTCTGGAGACCAGTTTAGACGAATCATTTAGTGAACTCGAGAAATGCAATGAAATTGTCGGTGATTTCAGCTTTTGGTGGATGAAATGTTGCTTTAGTGACGGTAATCGATGGAGATTTTGTTGTTGAATCCATGAGTTTAGTGCAGGATTTGCTGAGCTCCTAATTGGCATTTCTAAAACCCTAACCGAAAAAACTAACGAATATTCAGGATTTGTGACGAAGGAAAGAGAAGAGGCGTAAATATTTATAGGATATAGGATATGAATTTGAGACTAGGGGTGCAAACGACTCGGACTCGTTAAGAAATATACAGGGCTCGGTTCGGGCTCGGCTCGTTACGAGCTTTATGGTCCCAAGCTCGGGTCGGGCTTGTTAAGAAATATGCAGCCTCAGCTCGGGCTCGGTTCGTTTGTTGTCTGACAAGCCTAAACGAGCTTAAGCTTGACTCGAGCTCGTTATGAAGCTCGTTTACTAGTAAGAAAATAACAACTTACTTAATTTATATGACTAAATATGTTTTAATTTTAAGAGGTCGAGGGTTCAAGTCTCGTTAGAGACATAGGAGGGTTCAAGTCTCGTTAGAGACATAGGTGGTATTAAGGTGTAATTTAGGAGTGGGAGTATGTTAGTTTGCTGTTCTAAAAAAAATGTTTTTAATTTTAATTTATATAAAAATAAAATAAATTTATATTATATATAGGCTCGTTTAGGGCTCGCGAGCCTAATCGAGCTTGGTGACACAGGCTCGGCTCGAGCTCGTTTAATAAACGAGCCTTATATTAAGCTCGAGCTCGGCTCGGGCTCGTTTAAAATCGGTCTCAAGCCGAACTTTTAGCGAGCCGGTCCCATGTAGTTCACGAGCCGGCTCGGCTCATTTGCACCCCTATATAGGAATAAGATCTTCACCATTCATTTCATCGATGGTGGCAAGCGGCTTTTATTTAGTGTTTAATTTATTCAATACGATAACAAATGCAGTGAACTTTTAAGAATGTTTAGTTTTTAAAATTTGAAAAAAAAAACTCATTATTAAAGAATAATTTTGGTTGAGCTTTTGGTTTTTATTTTAAATGAAAAACTTAACTCAAAAGTTTTTCACAGAGTTTAGGGCCTTTAGCTTTTAAGAGTTTTAGCTTTTCATTTTTTATATAATTTTATATTATTAAAATTTTAGCAATTATTTTTATTGAACACTTCTATACAAATAAAGATTATAACTTCCTCATCTAGTTACCGATTATAACTTCATCATCCAGGTACCTGGTACCAGGTATCAGGTACCAGATACCAACTACCAGCTTTCAGTTTTCAACTAACTTTCAGTTTTTATCATACTTTTGTTATGAAATCTCATTATAAATATAATATACCATTGAGATCATGAGAATTTCATTCATATTCATATAACTTTCGTAATTACGTCTATATCCTTGTAAAATTTTAAATTGCACCAAATCCTTTTAAAACCTATAAACTCACATATATACCCAAATACATAATTTAATTATAATTAATCTTTTTCATATTAAAAAAACATTCTTTAAATTGATTTTTTTATTAATCTTGGTTGACTTCATGTTGAATTTTGGATTTGAGACTCTCACTCTATTCAATCATCTTATATCTAGGGAAAGATTTTTGAATTTGATACCTGTTTCAGATCGATAACAACTCCAAGTATGTGAGTTCAGTCTATTTTTTATCGGTATCTTAGAAGTAGCTATCAATGGAATGTAGAATTTTGTTGATGAAATAAATGTTGACTGTGGAACGATGACAGCTCCATATCGAATTTTGAATTTGGGACTCAAAGTTTATTCAATCTTTAGACATTTAGGCTACATCTAAATGTCTATTGATATGTTTGAGATTTTTGGGAAAAGAATAATATCTTAATGTTACAAGTTAAATAGTTTTTAATAATAATAAACAATCAAAAAATTTTTAGAATTTTTAAAAATATTATTTATCATTAAATTAAGTATTTTGGTTTTATATGTGACTTTGTAGGTTTATATATATATATATATATATATATATATATATATATATATATATATATATATATATATATATATATATATATATATATATATATTGGGGGTGGGGTGAGATGTTTGTGTGTGCGGGGTTTACTCCCTACACAGGGTGAGTGAGTCGCGGTATTTTGCCCAATTGAGACGGTGTACCCACTCTACTCAGTCTTACTTAACTTTTTGCATTATCTTCTTTATATCATCCAACTAAACAAAACATTTAATTATTTGATATACTTTTTATCTTAAGATAGGTTGACACTAACATAAGATGTTCCTAAAGTTGCTAGACATACCTCTTGAGTTAAGTTCAAATTAGAACCTAAAAAAGTGATAGAACCTAAGAAACTATTTTATAAACTTTTTTCTACACAATATTTTTCAAAAAAAAATATACTCAATTTTTTTATATTATACGACTAAGAGACTTAAAAAATAATTTAAAAAATTCAATTTTTTTCAATATGCATATTCATATGCATATGAAAAAATTGATTTTTTGAATTTTTAAATCTATTTATGTTTATAGAGTACTTTGAAGTGTTTTGTTTTGATAAAAAAACTTATATATGCATAAATGTATATACATGTGAATTTTTATATTCATATGCATATAAATATAAAAAAATGATTTTTTTTAAATTCTTTAGATGCACCAAATCAAAATTTTGGGTGCAATTATTTTTGAAAAATATTGTGTAGAAAAAAAGTTCTAGATTCTCTCAGTTTTTTAGGTTCTCTCTATAACTCGACCTCTAACAACAAATCAAAGAAAAATTTTCAACCAAATTTCCCCGGTTCAGCTGTTGGAACATGGACGCTAACGCAATTAAAAGTGAAGTTTTTAAATTTTATTGTGAGAAATTTCAAGAAATTGGCCATCTCGACCAAACTTATCAGTCATATGTTTAAAAAGTTGGAACGGGAAGTCGGTGCAAGTTTGGAAATACCGTTTTAACATGATGAAATTAAAAGGGCTATTTGGGATTGCGGAGGAGAAAAGGCTTCGGGACCTGATGGTTTTACGTTTAAATATATTAAGAGATATTTGGACATGATGCGAGATGATGTAGTATCTTTTGTTAAAACATTTCGAGGAGTATGGGCAACTAAATATGGGGTGTAATTCATCATTTATTACCCTTGTCCCGAAAGTTAAAGACCCTCTCAAGCTCGAAGACTACTGACCGATTAGTCTTACAGCGTGTTTATACAAGATAATATCTAAAGCCCTAGAAAACCGATTAAAATGAGTCATTGGACACACTATTGACTAGGTGCAGCCGACTTTCCTTGAGGGCAGAAGTATCCTAGACGATTCACTTATAGTCAATGAATTCTATGCTTGGGTGAATAAGACAAAAAAGAAAGTGCTATTGTTTAAAGTGGAGTTCGATAAAGCCTTTGATTCACTAAACTGGGAATTCCTAGACTCCTTACTCGAATAAATGGGGTATTGGCAGAAATAGCGGATGGCAAGAATTTCCATACTTGTTAATGGATCACCCACGGGCGAATTCTCTATAGGAAAAAAGGGTAAGGAAAGGTGTAACTCTGAAGGATTAAATGTAGCTATGAAGGCGTCATGTGCAAAAGGTTTATTTACCGGTATAAAGATCCCGCATGAAGATCTAACCGTGTTCCACTTATTTTGCGCGTATGATGCACTCTTCATTGGAGAGTGGTGCAAAACCAACATACAAAACCTTGCTCAAATACTTAGATATTTTCATATAGCGTCTAGGCTAAAGGTAAACTTTCACAAGTCGAGGGTATTTGGTATTGGGGATTAACCTCATGAAGTCTCGGCGATGGGCATCACCGCTTGGTTGCGAACCCGGATCACTACCATTCAATTACTTTAGGGTGCTCGTAGGGGAAAACATGAAACTTAAAAAGTTTTGGAAGTCGGTGATTGAAAGATTCCACTCCAAGTTATCCGCTTGGAAGACAAAGACTTTATCGTTCGGTGGGAGGTTGACGTTAATAAAAGCAGTACTCGGTAACCTTACTACATACTATTTCTTATTGTTTGTTGCACCAATTGGTGTTCTAAATGAATTAGAAAAAATATAAAGAAAGTTTTTATGGGGAGGGAGTGATGACAAACGTAAAATTCATTGGGTGCATTGGGGAAAGGTAGTAGAGCCGAAGGAAGTGGGAGGTCTCGGTGTAAGATCGTTGAAAGCACTAAATCGGTCCTTAGTAGTGAAATGGTGGTGGCGGTATAGATTGGAGTGGGCCTCCATGTGGCCCCGTCTTATTTACGGATTGCACAACCTGAGGAAAAAACCTGCTAGCTGTATGTCTAAAAAGTCGATTGTGGGAGTCTGGAATAATATCGTAGGGTAAAAGAGGAATTGCATAGTGCTGGGATTAACACTGATGTGATTTTAGTCAAGAAAGTGTACTCATTCGAGGATACTTTATTCTGGTATGATAACTAGATCGGAGAAGCACCGCTAAAAAATGACTTTCCAAAATTATTTCGACTAGAGCACCGTAAGAGATGTAGAATCGCTGACAGAATACGACAGGACTCTAAGGCATGGGATTAGGCTTCCACTTCACCGAATAACAACTAGATACGGAGCTGAATTTACTTAGCTCCAAGATGGGGATATTCCAAACGCAAAACAGACCTGATCAGTGGGTTTGTAACTTATCAGGAGATGGAAAGTTTTATGTGAGTTGTCGTAGAATACGAATTGATTGCCTCATCGGGTCACCGAGTGATACGGTGGTCAATTGGTGATAAAGGAGATTCACACCAAGATCTTAAGCTTTGTTTGGAGAGCTAATATGGGGGTATTCCAACTGTATGTGGACTAGCAAAATGGAGTATCCGGGGCGAACATACTCTGTGTACTTACTGCCTAAACATGGAGGAGGACGCTAGCCATGTCCTGATCGGCTGTACCTATGCAGAAAATGTTTGGGATTGGATATTCAGGTGGTGCAACATATCACCACCCCTTATTGGAAATGTAGGAGATATAATCAGACTTGCAGGAAACATGAGGAATTGCCTGTCACACCCCGATCCTTGGCGGAATCGATCAAGGCGTGATATATTGTTCAAAGTCTCATGACAACTATGTTATAATATGATTAGATTCAATTAAGTACTAAGTAGGCAAACAAGATCCACAACATACAAATACAAATTCCAATACAAACAACATTTATTACATCAAATTTAAATACTCTTGTGGGTTTCTAAGGTACACCCTACTTTTCATCAACTTCATTCTTCAAATCTGCATCATGGGTAAAAACAGGTCAACTACGAGAGTTGGTGAGTAATCTAGTTTTATTAAAGAAAATTGTGAGTTTGAAATATTTATAATTTGAAACTTGTTTTCTTTGGAAATCGACAAGTAAGTATTATTGAGATAACGGTTTATAAATCAAAAATTGATTAACAAATGATAACAACAACAATAAGTCCTCACCCTATATATACATATATAGATGTATATATATAGGATGGAGCATCTAATCATCATACACACTCAACCACGTGCAATCAATCACCTTAGCGTCCCAAGGCGGGGTGGTCAACCCAATAGCGCTATTATTGTCCATAACGTACCTCAAGAATACGGGCATAGTCATGGAGATTAGACTAAAAATGATAATGCACTACAAGTACATGTAGCGTAAACAAACAATAATTATACAAATAATGATTCAAGTATAAATGTCCCAACAATGTCTCAATTGTGATAAAATAATAAAATGAAGTTGAAAACATATTAGAACCACATGATACACCCCAAAAGTATTGAAAATTATAAAATATGGGGTAGATTACTCACATTAGTCCAAACGGTATACGCGTGTTGTACGATAGACGGCTCGGGTCAAAACGACGTGGAACCTATTATAATTAATAGTTTTGGTTTAGGAATCGATAAATGGGAATATAGTATTAATAAGAATAATTAGACACATATTCTTATATTAGATGGATTGACAATTATCCAAATTTTGTTTTGAATATTAATGTATTTATATGTTAAATGAATTTTAAATTGAATTAATTACTTTGCTTAATTAATTTATATTTTCACTTTAGACAAGATTTTAATAATTTCTTATTAAAATAATAACTAGTCAAATTATAAGTATTTACAGATTTTATATATTATAAACAATTATTTATATGAAATAATCATTAAAAATGCATTTTTACATGCTTAGATATTTAGGAAAATGGTTTTAAATACTAAACAGTAATAAAACATTCTGAAATTTTCAGCAAATCATTATTTCATAAAATGGTAATTACTGTAAAATTTTCATATTTTTCTTAACTGCTTTAGTATTTATTTAGTATTTTAATAATTAAACCACAACAAAATTCGGGAAAAATAATAAATTATTCCCAAAAATTCTGGAAAATTAACCATAGTTTGCTAACATTATATTGAGCCTACTGTAAATACTTTGGATATTTTGGACTAAGGGAAGTATTTCTTATGTTATTCATTATTAACTAATCACTAAAATCATAAATAATAGGAAAATATTAAGAGAAATTCATTAGACTTTTTATTTATGATTAACATGTTATATAAGATATTCTGATAAGGTTTTATAAGGTTTGGACATGTGTAGCTATTTATTATCTATTTAAACCATTAAATAATCATTAAATCAGGAAAAATAAGCAAACATTATTACAAAAATCTGTAAATTTTTCCATGGAGTCTCTAATATGTTAATAAGGTGCGAAAAATATAAAATCTAGTTTTTAACATACATAACTATATTTTGCAATTTATTTATCTACAACAAAATAAAATACAAAATAAGCATCAAACAGTAATATAAATGCATGAAACTTTTTAAATCCACTTTACTCAATATAAGGGTTGTTCCAAAATTTTCCCAGAATTTATTGACTGCAAAAAGTATTTTATGAGAATTATTGCCATATTTTATTGCAATAATTATAGTAATTCAATAAAAATAAGTTATTTTCTGAAAATTTCCAGAACTTCTTATTTTATTTATGAGAGTCTGAGAAAAATCAGGTTTATGCATAAAATGAGTTTTAGATATTTTGGTGGATTTAATTTGTTTCATGTATGAATTTGGAACTTTTAACAACATACCTTGATGAATGCTTCAAGAGGGATGGAGATTTGAGTATGAGGGATTGTTCTTGGCTGGAAAATTGATATTTCTTGGAAGAATTTCGAGATTGAGAGTGAGAGAAAGAATAGAGAGGGTTTGAGTGGTGATGAGAATAATGTGTTGGGAGAAAAATAAAAGGAAAGATGATAGGAGGTGTGAGTGGGAGACCATGGGAATAACTTTTGACTTTAGGTGGTCTTCATAATTTCCCACTAGTACAAGCATCTCTATGTAATACACTAATTAATATAAGAATTTTATAAAATTTAATGTAGAGTTTATAAAAATAGAGTTTTATAAAAAAATAGGTTATTATTTGATTATAACAATCTACTTTGATTTGAAGTTTAATTATAGTATTCAAGTTTGACTCTTTTAATTTAATTAGAGTATCATACTTTGATTTGATTTTAATATGGTATCATAATTTAATTTGATTATAGTTATAACGTTATACTATGCTATTTTGCTATTAACGTCAATTTATATCGTATTGTATAGGTTTTGATCCTATTAGCGTCAAGTAAATCTTGAGTAGGGTTTATTAAACTTCCCAATTGGGTTGGGTTGACCCGAATCCATTTTAGGCGGATGTCACAGTCTCCCCTACTTTAGGAAATTTCGTCCCGAAATTTAAGAAGAGAGTACCTTAAGAGAAAAGTTGGGGGTATTTGGTACGCATTTGATCCTCACGCTCCCATGTATACTCAGGTCCACGTGCTGACTGCCACCTTACCTTGACCAGGGGAATGCGACTTCTTTTGAGTTGTTTTTCCTTTCGGTCGGCAATTTCCAAGGGTTTCTCGAGAAATTGCATTGTCTCGTCGATTTGGATATCCTCGAGAGGAACATGAAGGTTCTCGTCTGCTAAACACTTCTTGAGGTTGGCTATATGAAATACTGGGTGTACTTTATTAAGCTCAATTGGTAGATCCAACTCGTAGGCTACTGGTCCGATCCTTTTCAGGATTTTGAACGGGCCAACATAGCGTGGTGCCAATTTACCCTTGCGTCCAAATCGAACCACACCTTTCCATGGGGACACTTTTAACATGACCATGTCACCCACGGTAAATTCAAGCGGTTTGCGTCGCTTGTCGGCGTAACTCTTTTGTCGGCTACGAGCTGCGAGAAGGTTATTGCGAATCTGAGTGATTTTGTCAGTTGTTTCCTGGATAAGCTCAGGACCAACGATTGGAGAATCCACTGTTGCGCGAATCACGTGGGACTCGCCAATTTCATGCCAGCAAATAGGAGATCGGCATTTACGGCCATACAATGCCTCAAATGGTGGCATCCCGATGCTAGAATGATAACTGTTATTATAGGAGAATTCCACCAACGGTAAATGAGAGTCTCAGTTTCCTCCGAAATCTAAGACACACGCCCTCAACATATCTTCGAGTGTTTGAATTGTCCTCTCAGATTGACCATCGGTCTGAGGATGATAGGCGGTACTGAGATCGAGGCGGGTTCCCATGGCTTCTTGAAGTGATTGCCAGAACCGAGAGAGAAATCTCCCATCACGATCTGAAATGATGCTGAGAGGGATGCCATGCCGAGTAACTATCTCGTCGACGTAAATCTGAGCAAGTTGTTCGACCTTGAAATCTTCACGGAAGGGAAGGAAGTGAGCAGATTTAGTCAAACGGTCAACGATTACCCAAATGCTGTCATGTCCCTTTCTGGTACGGGGAAGTTTGGTTACGAAATCCATGGTGATCGCTTCCCATTTCCACTCGGGGATTACCGGTTGGACCAATAGTCCAGAGGGTCGTTGATGTTCTGCTTTGACCCTGGAACATGTAAGACATTTGGCTACGAATAAAGCAATATCCTTTTTCATTCCCGACCACCAATAATTGGTTCTCAAGCCATGATACATCTTGTCAGCGCCCGGATGAATGGAATATCGAGTTTTATGGATTTCTTCCATCAGGAATGTACGAAGATTGTCGCGATCTGGGATCCAGATGCGATCTCGATAATAGAAAATACCATCAGATTTACTTTCCAACTCCCCATCAATTCCCGTGGGCATGTCATTTTCGGTAATTGCCGAGTGTTGGGCTCCTCGAATTCGGTCACTGAGATTGGACAAGATAGGAGAACATATTAGATGAAATGCTTTGGCATGTTCTTTTCGGCTTAACGCGTCGGCTACGACGTTCGCCTTGCCCGGATGATAGCGTATTTCGCACTCGTAATCATTTAGGAGTTCGACCCATCGTGTTTGCCTCATATTGAGTTCCTTTTGATTAAGAATATGTTGCAAGCTCTTATGGTCGGTGAAAATTACGCATTTAGTGCCGTAAAGGTAATGCCTCCAAATTTTAAGAGCGAAAACCACGGCACCGAGCTCCAAATCATGAGTCGTATAATTCCTTTCGTGGATTTTGAGTTGTCGCGATGCGTAAGCTATAACCTTTCCCCTTTGCATCAAAACACAACCTAGACCGAGATTGGAGGCATCGCAGTATACCACGAAATCTTCGGATCCTTCAGGAAGTGTAAGAATCGGAGCGTCACACAATCTTTGTTTAAGGGTTTGGAAAGCGTCTTCTTGCTTGGGTCCCCAATCAAATGGCGTACCCTTACAAGTGAGAAAAGTAAGCGGTAAAGCGATCTTTGAGAAATTTGAAATGAAACGCCGGTAATAGCCAGCTAAACCGAGGAATGACCGAATTTCCTTGGGGTTACGTGGGGCTTTCCAATTCTTAACTGCTTCAACTTTTGCGGGATCAACTAAAATACCCTTGTCACTTACAATATGACCGAGGAATTGTACCTTATTTAACCAAAACTCGCATTTCGAAAATTTGGCATAGAGCTGATTTCCTTGCAATGTTTGGAGAGTTAGACGAAGGTGTCTTTCATGGTCTGCCTTTGTCTTGGAGTAAATGAGGATGTCATCAATAAATACGATAACAAAACGGTCGAGATAAGGTTTAAATACCCGATTCATCAAGTCCATGAATGCGGCAGGGGCATTCGTTAGGCCAAAAGGCATAACGGTGAACTCGTAATGACCATAGCGGGTTCGGAAAGCGGTTTTGGGGATGTCTTCTTCCCGTACTCGAAGTTGGTGATAACCCGAGCGGAGGTCGATTTTTGAGAAACATGAAGCTCCTTGAAGCTGATCAAAAAGGTCGTCGATCCGAGGTAACGGATATCGGTTCTTGATGGTCAATTTATTTAACTCCCGATAATCGATACACATACGAAACGAACCATCTTTCTTTTTGATGAAGAGAACCGGGGCTCCCCAGGGTGAAGTACTAGGGCGGATAAATCCCTTATCGGTTAATTCTTGGAGCTGACTTGCCAATTCTTGCATCTCGGTTGGAGCCAACCGATATGGAGACTTGGCTATGGGAGCAGCCTCAGGAACGAGATCGATGCGGAACTCTAGCTCACGTACTGGAGGGAGTCCAGATACGTCATCGGGAAAGATGTCGGGAAAGTCTCGTACAATCGGAATATCTTCGATCTTCTTTTCTTTGACCTTTGTTTCCACCACATGGGCTAAGAAAGCCATGTATTCTTTACGTAGATACGATCGAGCTTGAGTACATGACATAAGACTAAGCTTTTTTGAACGAGTCTCGCCATAAATACGAAGACTTTGACCGTCGGCAAGAGGAATACGAATAAACTTCTCGTAACACACTATTTCAGCATGGTTTTGGGATAGCCAATCCATTCCCACGATGATGTCGAAGCTACCAAGTTCCATAGGAACTAAATTGACAGAAAATTTATGACCGCAAAAATCGAAAGTGCAATCTTGGATGACTGCATTGAGTGAAATGTTTTTTTCCATTGGCGACTTCTACGGTAAAGTGTTCATCAAGTATCGTGCGAGGTGTGTGAAGTATGGGTTCAAATTCCAAAGACACAAAACTTTTATCGGCACCTGAATCAAAAAGTACTGATGCGTAGCAGTCATTTATGAGAAACGTACCATTTACGACCTTGTTATCGGTCTGTGCTTGGGTTGCGGTAATGACAAATGCTCGGCCTTTGGGAGCTGGAACCTGCATTGTTGGATTTGCCTGGGCTTGAGTGTTAATGATATTGACAAGCCTAGGACACGCGTTTCTGAAATGGGTGGGGTCACCACAGTTGAAGCATGTTCCAGTTGGATACCGGGTTTGTGTTTGCTGATTTGAGGGTAGAGCGAATGGTCGCTGAGTTTTTGGTGCACGGCATGTGTCCGCCAAGTGGCCATAGCGACCACAAGTCGTACAAAGGCGACACGGGCTGGTGGACATATGGTGATAGTTACAATGGTTACAGAGGGGGTGAGGTCCGGTATACGGCTTTTTGTTTGGTTGGGTGACTTGGGTGATAGGAGCAGTAGGGGTAATAACAGCATGGTTATGGTGATGGCTTTTCCGCTTCTTTTTGTCGTGTCGGTGTGAGGACTCGGACTTGACAATTAAGGGGGTCTCAGGGGTCGGCTTTTCAGTTGTCATCTTTGAACCCTTGCGTGGGAGGACACCATCGTTCATATTATCCTCGTTGAGTTGACCTGCTATTTCAATAGCAGATTCCAAAGTAGATGGCCTGCTGCTGGTCACCGAATCACGGATCTGGCGTGGTAACCCTTTGATGTAGCGACGTATTGCAGTTTTCATAGGTTGAACCATGTGAGGTAGGAGTCTTGAAAGATCATAGAATCTATTAGTGTAGGTCGCGTTGTCTCCTCCCACCTGTTTCAGATTCCAGAATTCCTCCTCGAGAGTTTGCAATTCGCTGTCCGGGCAGAACTTTTCTATCATGCGTTCCTTTAGTTTTGACCAGGTCATTCCCAAGGCAACACCCTCTCCTTTTGCCCGTTTTTCTAGGTTCCACCATGAGAGAGCATGACCTTGGAGGCACCCTGTAGCGTGACGGACCATCAGGTCCTCAGGGCACTCGCTGTGGATGAAAGTACTCTCCATTTCTTCTATCCATGTGAGGAGTGCGGTGGCACCATCTATGCCTTTGAAGTAAGGCGGATTACAGCTACGAAAATGCTTAAACGAGCAACGATGAGTGGTTGCTGGAGCTTGCGGCTGAAGAGTTTGAAGATGGGTTGCAATTGTTGGGATGACATTCGCTACCTCCTTAGCGATAAGGGCAGCTAGCCTTCGGTTGTTACGAGCAGCGTATGGGGGTCGTAATGCCATCTATGAGAAACACGCATATGGACTTGTGAGTTATTTGTAAATTGATTATGGAAATTAAGTTTGTAGACATTGTTGGGTAAAATGATTGTAAAACACTTGTTGGGCCATGGTTAGGAGTGTTGGGCACCTTTTGGGCTTTCCATGGGTACTAAATGTGAAGCATGTAGCAATTGCGTGGGCCCCCACAATACTAAGTTTTCACATGTTTTTCCCACTTCAAGGCCCATTAGGGAACTTAATAGTCCAATGAGTTGGCCATTTTGGAGTGTATCCTTTCGGATACGTTTGATAAGGTCGGGTATTTTGATGGCTCAAAAGTAATGTGAACGACGCGCTTTGGCCTATAGGTTTGGGAACTCTCGCCTTTGGTCCCCAGGTAAGCAAACTGGTCCCTCGGTTGATTGGGATGTATACGAATGCTTACCTAGTCAGGACTTTCGGGCTACCGGCACCTCCCCCTTCCAGTTACTACGCGTCCATTACTTTGATCCTACCCAACTAGAGTGGATGACTTTTAATTTCCTATGAGCTCTAAGGAATATATATGTATATAAATTTTTTTATTTTGAAACCATTTGAGTATGTGTGTGATTTTAAGAGAAAGAGGAGAAAATTCACAAATGTAAGCACACATATAAGTGTCGGGAATAATACGTAAGCACATAAGGGAGCAATTAGCACACAAAGGTATTCCTAGGATTTTCTAAGTGCAAATTGCATGCAGTTGTGTGTGCATTTTATAAACTAGCATACGAGAGGACCCTAGAGGCTATAGACTAGGTCAAGGCAATTAACCTAATTCCCTATAGTCAAGGGCTCTGATACCAATCTGTCACACCCCGATCCTTGGCGGAATCGATCAAGGCGTGATATATTGTTCAAAGTCTCATGACAACTATGTTATAATATGATTAGATTCAATTAAGTACTAAGTAGGAAAACAAGATCCACAACATACAAATACAAATTCCAATACAAACAACATTTATTACATCAAATTTAAATACTCTTGTGGGTTTCTAAGGTACACCCTACTTTTCATCAACTTCATTCTTCAAATCTGCATCATGGGTAAAAACAGGTCAACTACGAGAGTTGGTGAGTAATCTAGTTTTATTAAAGAAAATTGTGAGTTTGAAATATTTATAATTTGAAACTTGTTTTCTTTGGAAATCGACAAGTAAGTATTATTGAGATAACGGTTTATAAATCAAAAATTGATTAACAAATGATAACAACAACAATAAGTCCTCACCCTATATATACATATATAGATGTATATATATAGGATGGAGCATCTAATCATCATACACACTCAACCACGTGCAATCAATCACCTTAGCGTCCCAAGGCGGGGTGGTCAACCCAATAGCGCTATTATTGTCCATAACGTACCTCAAGAATACGGGCATAGTCATGGAGATTAGACTAAAAATGATAATGCACTACAAGTACATGTAGCGTAAACAAACAATAATTATACAAATAATGATTCAAGTATAAATGTCCCAACAATGTCTCAATTGTGATAAAATAATAAAATGAAGTTGAAAACATATTAGAACCACATGATACACCCCAAAAGTATTGAAAATTATAAAATATGGGGTAGATTACTCACATTAGTCCAAACGGTATACGCGTGTTGTACGATAGACGGCTCGGGTCAAAACGACGTGGAACCTATTATAATTAATAGTTTTGGTTTAGGAATCGATAAATGGGAATATAGTATTAATAAGAATAATTAGACACATATTCTTATATTAGATGGATTGACAATTATCCAAATTTTGTTTTGAATATTAATGTATTTATATGTTAAATGAATTTTAAATTGAATTAATTACTTTGCTTAATTAATTTATATTTTCACTTTAGACAAGATTTTAATAATTTCTTATTAAAATAATAACTAGTCAAATTATAAGTATTTACAGATTTTATATATTATAAACAATTATTTATATGAAATAATCATTAAAAATGCATTTTTACATGCTTAGATATTTAGGAAAATGGTTTTAAATACTAAACAGTAATAAAACATTCTGAAATTTTCAGAAAATCATTATTTCATAAAATGGTAATTACTGTAAAATTTTCATATTTTTCTTAACTGCTTTAGTATTTATTTAGTATTTTAATAATTAAACCACAACAAAATTCGGGAAAAATAATAAATTATTCCCAAAAATTCTGGAAAATTAACCATAGTTTGCTAACATTATATTGAGCCTACTGTAAATACTTTGGATATTTTGGACTAAGGGAAGTATTTCTTATGTTATTCATTATTAACTAATCACTAAAATCATAAATAATAGGAAAATATTAAGAGAAATTCATTAGACTTTTTATTTATGATTAACATGTTATATAAGATATTCTGATAAGGTTTTATAAGGTTTGGACATGTGTAGCTATTTATTATCTATTTAAACCATTAAATAATCATTAAATCAGGAAAAATAAGCAAACATTATTACAAAAATCTGTAAATTTTTCCATGGAGTCTCTAATATGTTAATAAGGTGCGAAAAATATAAAATCTAGTTTTTAACATACATAACTATATTTTGCAATTTATTTATCTACAACAAAATAAAATACAAAATAAGCATCAAACAGTAATATAAATGCATGAAACTTTTTAAATCCACTTTACTCAATATAAGGGTTGTTCCAAAATTTTCCCAGAATTTATTGACTGCAAAAAGTATTTTATGAGAATTATTGCCATATTTTATTGCAATAATTATAGTAATTCAATAAAAATAAGTTATTTTCTGAAAATTTCCAGAACTTCTTATTTTATTTATGAGAGTCTGAGAAAAATCAGGTTTATGCATAAAATGAGTTTTAGATATTTTGGTGGATTTAATTTGTTTCATGTATGAATTTGGAACTTTTAACAACATACCTTGATGAATGCTTCAAGAGGGATGGAGATTTGAGTATGAGGGATTGTTCTTGGCTGGAAAATTGATATTTCTTGGAAGAATTTCGAGATTGAGAGTGAGAGAAAGAATAGAGAGGGTTTGAGTGGTGATGAGAATAATGTGTTGGGAGAAAAATAAAAGGAAAGATGATAGGAGGTGTGAGTGGGAGACCATGGGAATAACTTTTGACTTTAGGTGGTCTTCATAATTTCCCACTAGTACAAGCATCTCTATGTAATACACTAATTAATATAAGAATTTTATAAAATTTAATGTAGAGTTTATAAAAATAGAGTTTTATAAAAAAATAGGTTATTATTTGATTATAACAATCTACTTTGATTTGAAGTTTAATTATAGTATTCAAGTTTGACTCTTTTAATTTAATTAGAGTATCATACTTTGATTTGATTTTAATATGGTATCATAATTTAATTTGATTATAGTTATAACGTTATACTATGCTATTTTGCTATTAACGTCAATTTATATCGTATTGTATAGGTTTTGATCCTATTAGCGTCAAGTAAATCTTGAGTAGGGTTTATTAAACTTCCCAATTGGGTTGGGTTGACCCGAATCCATTTTAGGCGGATGTCACATTGCCTGCAAAGAAGAGGCATCCTTACTAGCATTTGTTACGGGACAATGTGGTGGATTTGGAAGGCGATATGTGATAGAAAATTCAAAGCACTTCATCTTTCCCTGCATAAGGTGGTGGATAATATTAAATCGTATGTTTATATGTGGCTCAAACATAGAAGGGCAATTTGGTCTTTTAATCGGGTTGATTGGGGTATTTGCCCATTCCCCTACATGTAATGTATATGTAATCGTATCTTGTACCTAGCCCTTCAAGTTTCATGCTTGAGGCTGTTTTCGTTTTTTGTTTTTAATATATTTGCCGGTTCCAGAAAAAACTTATTCAAGCATTTAATGATTAATAATAGGGATTTTCTAACATATGTCCTAAGGTTATACGTAAGAATTATTAATTATGTTAAATATTTTTATTGGAACTAGTATTTCATATTAATGATGAAATATTAGGAGGCAATAATAAAAGGGTTAATCAAGAAAAGAATAAAAAACCTAAGCTAATTAATACGAAATGTTAGTTCCAATAAGAATATTTAACATAATTAATAATTCTTGCGTATGCCTTAGGGCATCTCCAACCCACCTCTAAAAATAGAGTTACTCTATTTTGCTTCAATCCTACTCTATAACCAACTCTATATTTGAGTATTTGAATATTATTACTTCAAATATAGAGTAATACTATTCATTTACACCAAATATGGAGTTAATGTTTCACTTGTTATTTTTAGTCCTCTAGTTTTTATTTGTATACATTTCTAGTTTATTTAAATATAATAACAAATATTTACAATCATATTATATATTACATGATATTGATTAATTATAATTATCAAAATTGAATATTTATATATCGAATCCATATAAAAATTTCCGTATATTTAAAAAAAGTTAAAGTATGATAACATATTTTTTTTAAAAAAGACGTACAAAATATATAATTATACAAAATTAAGGCACGATAACATTTTTTATTAAGGTTTTGATAACATAATTTAGAATATTATTACAATAAAAAGATAGAGTAATTATATGTTAAAAGTTAATAAATAGAAAGGGATATTTTAACAATTTTTGTAAATGAAGAAAAAAGAATATGCCAGAAATATACGTGTTAAAGTAAAAATAATGTGAAAAATAGATGTGGGATGGTCCACTTTTACACAATTTTTTACTTCAAAAATAGAGTAAAAATAGTGGTGGACTAGAGATGGTCTTAGACCGAATGGAGCCGTAAGATTGCAGTGGGCGGTGTCTGATGTGGCATTCAAACCCCGCACGGTAACACCGCCCCAGTTGGGTGGTATACCGCGATGAAGGCGGGTGAATGGGGTTCAAACCCCGTGGGTGAAAGATATCAACATTTCCCTTTTGACCCCATGAGATTGATCAGTTTGTCAAATACCCCCCCCCCCCCCCCAACGGCTACATATAACGGCGAATTAAAAAATATGACGTTTCTAATAATTTACCCCAACTATAAATACCCCTTTCTACACCATTTAAAAATCACACCTTTCTTTCTCAACTTCCTACACAATATAAAACAAGCTACCAAATTTTCAAGAAAATGGCTGGCAACGGAAATGGAAATATTCATTGAGGGTGGCAATCACATGAAGAAGCGGGTTTGACAACCGCCTACCTCACCGTTACTGAAGAGGTGCAAGTAACAAATAGCCGCCAATTTTGGGAACGTGTTGAGGAATTGTATAACAATACAAGGGGCACAGAACCTTTTCGGAGTAGGCATCAGCTTCACAGCAAATGGAGGACATTGTCGGTGAAACTGAGAACCTTTAACCAAATTTACCTACGCCTATCGGCGAACCGAAAAACCGGAATAACCGACTATGAGCTCATTGGACAAGTGCTACACGAGTATTGGGTGCCACAAAATGCAGAGTTCTTGCACTATGATGCGTGGGAAGCATTGAAAATTCCACCTACCTTTTGAAGAATTTAATTATTGTATGTAGGTTTTAATTTGCCGTTCCTAGGAATTTAATTATCGTGTGTAGATTTTAATTTCCCGTTTCTAATATTTTAATTAGCGTGTACGAATTTTAATTTTGTAATGTTTGTGCGTTTTTAATTAAATGTTATTTGGCAGTTTTAGTTTTATTTATGTTAAATTAATATTATTATTTAAATATAAAAAAATGAATGGTTAGTGAGGGGATACCATTTCCTAAAATTTAAAGGGTGAGGGGTTAGTGAGGAGAAAATGAGGTGACGCCTACGTGACACTCAAACTTCTTGGGATGAGTGGTAACGGCTCCCTTTGATCTTAGGATATATATTAAAAAATCCCTTAATAATAAGACATATATTAAAAAAAATCTCTTAATAATAAACGGAAAAGCATATTTAGATTGAAACATCAAAAGCAGCTAGAATGTCAATATTAAGATGTCATTTTTTGTTCAGGACAAAACAATCCTCGCTCTTGTAAAAAGTAAAACCCAGTCGCATGTGCAAGCAATAGAACGTGGTTTTGTAAAACGATGTGGGATTTCCATAAATAGTGGTTTTACAAATCTAAGGTTCGTTGTGTGGGACTGTGGGTTAATACTTCCAAAGAGCCACTTGATGGGTGGATCGCTAGCCGTTCATGAAATGGTGGGCCTAATTACATTGGGCTAAAACCAAATCAGCTAGGTCCCAAAATGGACTCCAACGGTGAGTCATTCCAACCATGGTTGTTAAGATCCCGATCTTGATCTTAAGATCTTACGATTTTAAGATCCTTTGACCGAAAAACGATCCCGATCACAGTAGGATCTATCTGAAGCAAGATCTATACTAGGATCTTAGGATCCTAAGTAGGATCTTAAGATCTTAATATGATCCGATCCCACCTCTAGTTGTAGATGGTCATGATGAACTTGTTTATTTTTCTACAAAATATGTTTTCTTCCTAATTTTTGCGGTTTCCAACTAAAAAACCATAGTTCATGCTTAAAAAATTAACTTTGATTCTATCATCGATGTTTTAGTAGAGATTAAGTTATAACAGGTACTACACAAAGTATCACATTAAGAGTAAATTTAAAGACTACTTTAGTGATAGGATCTTAAGATCCCGATCCCGATCCTGATCTTACGATCGCGATCTTGCAAAGCATAAAACGATCTTGGGTAAGATCCCGATCTTAACAACATTGATTCCAACTAATGGGCAACACCTATTTGGCGGCTAAGCGACGACTTAACTGGATGAATAAAACGTAAAATTACGTCAAGGTTGATAAACTTTTTAGTGGTTTCTTTTAATACGAATGAACAAATTTATATTGAGGAGAACAAATTTAATTTTTTTTTCAAATGATAAATGTTTTCAAAATAGGCTATTTCGGACGATCTTATGTTACCATAAAAAATAATTCTTTGACAAAAAAATAGAATTCGAACACCAGAACCACAAACAGAAAGAAAAAGGGAAAATGACTTATTAGGGTAATCAACTAGTTGATTTGTTCACGTTTAGTCACTTTTTTTTTTCATTCTTTATTTGCCATTGAACTATCTATTTTGTTCATGATACATCCTTACAACATGTAATAGCAGGTTACAGCCTAATTGACATCTATTTTGTTCACATTTGGTCACTTTCCTTTTTTATTCGTGCTTTATTTGCCATTAATTTAATTTATTTTTCCATTTTTAATTTATTTTTCCATTTTTATTCGTGCAAATCTGAAATGACTATTTTGCCCTTTTTAATTTATTTTTCCATTTTTATTACATTTTAAGGATTTTTTTTATTAATGACTTTTAATTAAAAATAAATAAGAAAACAACCCACCACCGCCTCTCTCTCTCTCCGTCTCTCTCAATTAATAAAACCTGCAACTAAACACACACACACACTTTGCAACTAAACACACACACACACACATACGCACGTTGCAACTAAAAACACATACATCACCACCATCTACAACAAAGATCTGGACAAAGAAGTTTTTCGTAGCATGCTTAATGGCTCGTCTGATTTAATCCAAGAAGTTTTTCATAGCATGCTTAGTTGGTTGAATCGTGGGCTTGTAACGGTGGAGGTGGATTGTCGGGGCAAAACAACTTTGATGTGTACTTTTGTTTTCAATGTTTGTTTTTGCACAGATCGGGAAACTTCTGATTGCAACATTCTGATTCAATAGGTTTGGAGTGCTCTTTCCTCTCATCATCTTTGTCTAGATCTTTGCTGTAGATGGTGGTGATGTCTGTGTTTTTAGTTGCAAAGTGTGTATGTGTGTGTGTTTAGTTGCAAAGTGTGTGTATGTGTTTAGTTGCAGGTTTTATTAATTGAGAGAGACGGAGAGAGAGAGAGAGAGAGAGAGAGAGAGAGGCGGTGGTGGGTTGTTTTCTTATTTATTTTTAATTAAATGTCATTAATAAAAAAATCCTTAAAATGTAATAAAAATGGGAAAATAAATTAAAAAGGGCAAAATAGTCATTTCAGATCTGCACGAATAAAAATGGAAAAATAAATTAAATTAATGGCAAATAAAGCACAAATAAAAAATGAAAGTGACCAAATGTGAACAAAATAGATGTCAATTAGGTTGTAACCTGCTATTACAGGTCGTAAGGATGTATCATGAACAAAATAGATAGTTCAATGGCAAATAAAGCATGAAAAAAAAAGAAAGTGACTAAACGTGAACAAATCAACTAGTTGGTTACCCTAATAAGTTATTTTTCCAAAGAAAAACTATCCTAAATTTTTTTTAAAAAAAGGTCCTGTATCTGACGAACAATTTTGTAATTTCGAGAAAATATGTTGTTACTAAAATCCGACAAAATGTTGAAAAAGACATAGCAAATGTTATATATATATATATATATATATATATATATATATATATATATATATATATATATATATATATATATATATATATATATATATATATATATATATATATATATATATATATATATATATATATATATATATATATATATATATATATAGAGAGAGAGAGAGAGAGAGAGAGAGAAAGAGTATTAAATAAAAATGTTAGTTATTGCGTGATTGCAAGACTCTGTTTGGACCGTTAGATTGAAAAAGACAAAATGTTGAAATTTCGACGCAATACGTTGTTACTAAAATCCGACAAAATGTTGAAAAAGACATAGCAAATGTTTTATATATATATATATATATATATATATATATATATATATATATATATATATATATATATATATATATATATATATATATAGAGAGAGAGAGAGAGAGAGAGAGAGTATTAAATAAAAATGTTAGTTATTGCGTGATTGTAAGACTCTGTTTGGACCGTTAGATTGAAACAATCAGTGGTTATTATCAAAATGGCATTCTTGTAAATAAATACAAAGAATTTATTTGTTTTATTAATAAAAATACCGGAAAAAAGATATAACAGTAAAATCGTAACACCTATAACTAAGGGTGATTTATCATTAATACCTAAATATGCTACAATCACGAGACATGATATAACGAATCAGTTAAAAATACAACTCATTTCGTACAAAAAATCATACTCGCATTACACAAATTACAGAGTTTGAACCTCCGATTTTACAACGAATCCAAGCATTCTTCAAGACATAGTGATGGCACAAAGAAGTAGTAGTTCACGACTGAGGGAAAATTTTCAGTTCAAATACTCAAACATTATACGAAAATACGATTCTTATAGTTTGTTAACGTCATTCTCTGAGAATGAGAATGTTGCAGAATAAAGAACACATTCTTGAGAACTTAATGAATGTTTGATAAGAGAATAACTGTTACATTCTTTGAGAATAGGCCTCTTACAGAATGTTTACTACATTATTTGAGAATGAGAATGTTACAAAGTACTGAGACATTCCCTGAGAATATATATCAACAAAGCATTCTCAAAGAATGAAGTAGTTTGTTATCAAACCATTCTCGGAGAATGAATGTCTCCTGCATTTAGCATAGAATCGTGAAATAATATTTTTTTGATTCTCGAAGAATGACATACTAGGATTCTTAGAATCAAGCCATCTTTTGTGCTTTTTGAATCAAACTCAACCTTCTCCTTCATCGAAGGTATCGTATTTTGCCCCAGAAATCCCGATCACAAATACCTACGGTGACATCACATTTGTAAAATTATTCGTCTTCATCGGCCTTCTATAAATTGATTCAACACATCCACTTCTTAATCAGCCTTCTTCTTTTTCCACCGGCAAAGTCAACAATTTCAATACTAGAGGATACGAAGGCAGCCCAGTTAGCTGTCGAAATCAAACCGACAATTGCTCTTCATATTCGGTGCTGACGGCGGCAGTGGCTAAGGGCGAGGACGCCATCACCCACCATATCCTCGTCGTTCATGATCGTTCTAGCGTATGATGATGGTGATGACGGCCAACGTAGGGTTAGAGAAATTATAGGCATAATCGTCAATTAGATACCTTAATTTTAAGGATTTATTGTTATATAATAATTAATTTAATTAACAAAATGTCAAAGTTACCCATATCAAACAATTGGTTCACAATTAGTACGACATGCACAATATATATATATATATATATATATATATATATATATATATATATATATATATATATATATATATGTGTGTGTGTGTGTGTGTGTGTGTGTGTGTGTGTGTGTGTGTGTGTGCGCGTGCGTGTGTATAATACACTTGATTAAAAAATGGGTTATACTAGACACTTCAAAATGGACATTTCAGACATGGGTTGAAAGAGTTTTCTGAAAAAAAAATTTGTGGAAATGAGAAAAAAAAATATACATTATATACTTTTGATCAATCCTAAATTTCAAGAACAAGTCCAAAATACCGATTTTAGACATATCGATCATTTTTGCAAAACACAATAAAGTTAACTGTCTTTGTTAAATACATCATTTATAATTATTAGTTTAATCAATATCATATTGTTTGATTTAAGAAAAATATAAAACTAAAAAATCTAATAATAATGGATAATTATATGTTTATATTATTAAAAAAACCTTATTATCTCCTAGAGTTTTGAAATCCAAATTAACTAGGATAACTATTCTTTCTAATTTATATATTACATTTCACTGTTTGTTGTTTACCTTCCAACCATTCTAACATTGTGTTCTTGAGTTCATTAATAGGCTGGAATGAAAGTATTAGAGATGTAACCAAGAGACAAACTCAAAGGTGTTATTGAGATTTTTTTTGGATGGGGAAGGGGGATGGAAGGGAAGGGAAAGGGATGTAAAACCACGTGATTTTCATCTGCATACTTTTGGGCGGGTTACAAGGGGAAGATTGCATTTTGACAGAATTACCCTTACTATTGATTATCCATCTTCTATCTGTTGGATCTATATGCTCAAGAATCATTAAGAAATGATATTGCTAATAACATATGATCCTATAGGGTCACACATTTATCAAGTTGACACTTATTGAATATTTATTAAGTATTTGATAATTAATAAATAAATCCAACTCTTGTATTTAATTAGAGAATAATTATTGTTTTGTGAAAATAATACTTATAAGGAGTTAAACTAATAATTATATCATATGGTATGATATATTAAGTCATGTACAAAGTTTTGGATACTTTGGGTTACATTAATATGTAACTAGACTTAGTTAGTTTCTAAAGGAAGAGTGTTGGACACTCTTGTCATTTTTCCACCAAAAGAGGGTTAGGTGGAGGTTGCTTATCAACCTTCACCTTACACACCCATACATTGAATAAGATCATATCTTTTGTATTTAATGATCGTATGGGTCATGGTACTCTCTTGTGAGTATAAAAGAGAGTGAGATGCAAAGTCTGTAACTAATTTTTTTCTCATTTTCTCTCAAAAACGTGGCTAACCTTTTCTCTCCCTCTACTCTCTCGTTTTGTGAAGTTTGTTCCAAGTTTGAGAGTGTAGAAGCACTTCTCCTTTAGTGCTTAATTTGTTAAGTACTTAATGGCTTAAAAAGTTCTTTATACAAGAAGGAACTAGCATTCCAAGTACATTTACCTTGGTGGTGGATACTTATAGATAAATCAAGCTTTTTGATTTTTGCCATCTACTTCAACACCCCAAATCCAAGAGGGTTCAAATGCTTCAAATGCTATCTCTTTAAAACATCATATGTATGTTTTAATATAATTCTTACCAATGTAAATGGATCATTGATGGTTTTGTTTAAAATTGTTTAAAATAAACTAGTTATTTTAAATAAGACTTTCGTTGCCGTTTTAACGTAAAACGCTCTATTTTATTTATCAAAACTCATCAGTGGTATCAGAGCCATATTTTATATGTAAGAATGATTTTTTATGTTTGATAATCTCTGGTTTTTGGACAATGATGGATTTCTTTTGGCTAAGAAATATCCATATTTGTTTTCTTTGAGAACTTCTTGTACAAAATTGTTTATTTTTATATATAACGATTTTTATGCATTTTGGTTATATAACACTTGTCTTAGAAAAAACAAAGTGTTGTTTATATTTCATGTGATGAGATTGTGTATAAACAAGCTATTAGGACACTTGTGGTTGCCATTTATTTATTCATATGATGATGTAATAGATAAATATATATTATTTTATTTTGTATGTAATAGATTAGTTTAGACTAGTTTGTTTACAATTACAAAATATAACAAGATGAAGCTTATGAAGATCCTTTCAAGGCATGGTGTTTTGAAGACCCTTGAAGTGTCTTCATTAAGTCCTTTAGAAAATGACTTAATAATTGTTGTGATGGCTCACAATAATTGTTGCTAGAAAATGGCTTTGTTTATACATTGCGTAATGCATGCGTGTGATGTTTATTTTTGATTGTTATACAATGTTGTATGTTTGAAAATATGTTTTCCATACAAGAGAACATTTTAACAAAAATAACATCAAGTTGGAGTTTGGAATTTTAAATAATAAAGTTTGTATATGAGATGTGTAAAATTGGAGTTTTTTTTATTAAAAATAGTTTTAATTTTTGAAACTCTTCAAAAGCCAAACTTTTTTTTTAAATATTTAACAAGATTTAAAAATGTTTCAAACTAAATCTAAACTCCATAACTTTATAATAAAAAAGAAGTTTTATCAAAAAGTTAGTAATCGGATTTGGATCCCATAAATTCTAAGAAGTTATATGAGAGACTTGAGGCATAGATAGGATTAACATGCCATTAAACATAAGATGTTTTTGGATCCCATAAATTCTAAGAAGTTATATGAGATATAATTGGTTATCGTAACCTACCAATCAACATAATCACTTGTGATGTGGGTCACCGCCTCAAATGATTATGTGTGATGTGGATCTTAGCTTTTCAATCTTAATTTAAAAGGTAATTAATATTAAAAATAATTTGTATTGAATATATTAAAATGAATTTTATTATTTTGTAGATGACCACCCCGTTTGTTACCACCTCTTCCCCTACTATTTGATCCATCCTCGATAAAGAAAAATTGACCGGATCCAACTTCCTTGATTGGTTAGGTAACTGAGGATTGTTCTCAAGCTTGAGAAAAAGTGTAAATATATGTGAAGCCCAAGAGTGTCTCTCCAAAAAAGCCCTTGTGGAGAGATGAGAGACTCCAACATATATACAAACTTATAGGACTGTGTCGCACCAATGTGGGATACACTAACACTCCCCCTCAGAGACGTAGGCTCGATGAGGTTTGGGGGTGCGGGACACCGGCTCTGATACCATGTAAATATATGTGGAGTCCAAGAGTGTCTCTCCAAAAGAGCCCTTGTAGAGAGAGGGGAGACTCCAACATATATACAAACTTATAGGACCGTGTCGTACCAATGTGGTATACACTAACAAAAAGGACTATGTGTGAC
>CM042015.1:77685749-77858249 GCA_023525715.1 Cichorium intybus
AAAGGCTAACTCACGAAACTGTGATATATCTATCTATGATTTTCTTTATGTGTTTGTGTGTTGTGTTGGGTGCATTTTCCTCAATGGAAGTACCCCTATATATACTATCCAGGAGATCAATATTTCAACAATAGCCAGCCTTTTGTTTTTGTCTTCTTTTGACTTTCAAATATTGACTCACCAAACTTTGACAAAAAAAGCTTCACCAACCTAACACGAACCCCACGAGACTTTCCCTCGACTCCACCCGTCGATTGACCAACGAGACCACTGCAAAGGGCTTTGCCCTTGACATCAAAAGGGGGTGTGGCACGTTGATTTCATCATTCGTTCTATTTGTGATCATATCTCCTTTTGCAGTACTAATATAAATTTGAATTACTTAAAATGATCCGGTGACATTAGAATTATCAATAAATTTTACATAGAATGATGAACAATATTGATTTGCTTTTACGTTGTTTTCTAAAAGTTGGCAAATGACTTAAAAGTTTTGATTCGATGTATAACAACTAATCATATGTATTTCATAAAAAGATTCATACTTTTAGCATTTGTATAGATTTGAACTGTCTAACGACATGCATATGATTATAAAAGACACTATTAGACTAACATATTTAGATCTCGATAACTATTTTTCCTCACTTGAAACCCCAATGCATTATAAATAGCAAACATATTTGATATTTTAAGGTCAAGTATGCATAGTTCGAATTAATCTAATTAATTTTAAATTAGTGTATGTCATTTTTATAATAAGATTCACTTTAACGGAATTATTAAATTGAAACCAATGGATCGATGGTCTAGTCACCAGTGGTAGAACGTAACAGCTTCCACCTCAAGCCTTTAGAACAGACACGTAACAAGTGAAAATAAAAAAATCGAAGATATTATTTGGGTGGTTGGGGTGGGGTATGGGGTGGATGAGTGCTTTTTTATATTTGGAAATTTGGTTAAATGAAATGTACAATGAATTTCGTGACTTTATTTTTATAATTAAAAAGTATAGTATTTTCAACATGAACTTAATTTGGACTCTTCTTCCAATTTGCAATTCTTCAATCATAATTCACTCATAAAATATCGGCTTGTTGTTTTCTCAATTAATTAGAAGTTTAACAATAACAATCTTTTTTTGGAACCAGCGAATAGATATGGTTTCACCTGAGGGTAATCAGCCCCGCAACCCAGGACGGTTGGCGATTACCTAAGGCGCAAAGGCCTTTCCCCTCCACCTAATTCGCCTTTCCAGGAAAATCCCCCACATGGGGTTAGTCGGAGTCGAACTCCAGACCTCCCACCACATGATAAAGACGTGGTTAATTACATCGGTTGGTTATAAAATTCGACAATAGTTATTTTTTCTAGCTAATTTATAATGATATCATATTCATTTAAATTATTTACAATTTTTTCAACGTTTAACTAATTGACTATAATTATTTATGAATATTGGTTACTTGTATTTCAAGCCATTTATCTTAATTATTACTAATTTAACTTTTAATATATTAGGCTCATTTATTATTTTAAATTTGATGTAAATTATTCAATTTTCAACCTAATAATATTTATTTTATTGATTTGAATATATTGACCGATGTAAACGTTATATTTTCAATTGTACAGCTTTTGATATGATTAATCTCTTTTTAAAAATGTACTCTGATTGAAGCACCTAGTATTAGAACTTGGAATCTCCCCTGTTGGGGTGGTGGGGGGAGCTCTATCCAAATGTGCCATCACTTGATGGTTAATCTAAGATACCTAATTTTTATTTTAAATATGGTTTTAAATGTAAAATGCAAACTAAAATATCAAATAAACATTAAAAATATTAAGACTATTTTTTAAATAATTAAAAATATATAATGCCAGTACCAAATTATCAAAGACTGACATATTAAATAAAACTAAATAAGTTGTTTTTCTAAAATTTTCTAAAATGTTAGTCATATTTGCGGTCTTATATGACCATTTTGTAGTAGTGGTAAGTGTTGTATTGTTGTGAAAAAAGAGACATCTATACTCTTCATTCATAGAAGTGTTCGGAGGACATAGAATTTATATTGTATACACGGGTTGTGTCCATCTTTAAGAGAAACATTTGAAAAGTGAAATGAAGTTGAGAGTGAACCAACTAGTATTTAAGTTAGTTGTGGCTATTTGTTTGATCATTTTCTTTTATATTAATATTATTTTTATTTAATTTGCATCATTTTAACCTACTTGGTGACTTACTTTCTATAAAGTGTTATTCAAAGTGATTTTAAGGTCCAAACATTTGAAATCCGTTCACCAGATTGATTTTTATAAAACTGTGTCCAAATGATCGTGTGGTATCATCCAACATTCATCTTGCATTCTTATTTTCTATATTATCATATTATCGTTACATGTATCGGTTTTAGTAATTTGTGTGAAAATACCTAAGAAACGAAATAATATTTAAAGCATCTTTCCCTTATTACCCCCAAGGTGCCGTATCCTACATAACACAAGTAATGGAGTAGTTTGAGTCGATGTTTCCCCTATGTTTTATTATGCCTTTCGTACGATTTTTAAATGCTTTCCTTTTCAACCATTTCCTCTCAATGGCCACTCCCCTTTATAGCATGTATATGCTTTCAAGATCTATTCTTTGCATCTATTCTTTGTTGTACCGTTTCTATTTCGACAATTGTCATGTATTTTTTTATATCAATTGTACCCTTTTGTAATTTGTGTTATTATAGGTCATTGTCACATATGTCGGAAGTCATCCTATCTTGGGTGGATACTAGACTACCAAGTTCTACCTCCCCATACCCTCATTCATATGGGTTTTGGGGTTTGATGTTGGCGTTGATGTTATCATTAAAAAACAGTAAACTGCACAATTTGAGTGATCCACAGTGAACATGCACCAGGCTTGTTACGTAAAAGGTCAATCGCAGAGTACTAACAATATTTTGGACATATCGAGATTTTTGAACCCTAGGCCCTCCTATATGAAATTTTACACCTCAATCACTAGATTCTCATCACGAAGGTATTGGTGTTATCCTTAATCGTCACAATCTCAACCGTCTACCTTATAATAAACCGAAGATATCAAAAATTTCTTAAAACATCTTAATATACTTATAATCTACTACTTCGTTTTGTAAAAGAATAAATGTTTTGTCAATCATATTTAATATATCAACTATTTAAAATTGGTAAAATGTATCAATGGATCAGTGTACATATCATATTTTACAAAAGAGAGAGAGAGAGAGAGAGAGAGAGAGAGAGAGAGAGAGTACATAACCTTGTTCGGTTTAACTTACGTTTTGTGTTCACTTTTTTTTTTTTTTTTTTTTTTTTTTTTTTTTTTTTTTTTATCTATAACATGGATTGCAAGATAGTTTAAAACCCTAAAAGGTACACTAGCAAGACCCATTTATTTCTTTTAACATGAAAATAAAAATCAAATAAAAGGAAATTATATCAACCCCATTTCTTAATGTAAAAGGAAATCACCACAAAAAAACACTTATTCACAAATTACATTCACATTTCCCTCTTTTTACACTTCCATTTTCTTGAACTTGAATTTGCTAAAATTCAAGAAACTTATGTACATGTAGAACAAAAAGATCTACATACATGAAATCAACATAAAACCCAACACAAGAAATTGCAAAAGGCTATTTACTCATACAACCCTTCGTGCTCCCATATGTCCACCAAGAATCCAACCATTTCCTGAGGGTAAATTTGGAAGATTAAATAAATTTCATCAACAGAAATTATAAAAGTCTAAAAGAATAATGACTTACAGAGAGAGGAATTGATCGAGGAAAATGTTTGCTGGTGCCAAGTAAGCTTTCATATGTGGCTTTCCTTCTTAAACAACAAAATGGATAAATGATGTTTAAAAAATATATCTGAGAAAATGAGGGCAAATTTGTAAAAACGGAAAAGTCTGGTCTCGTGGGTTTTTTCCATAAAGTTGTTCTTTTTAAGTAAATAAAACAAATATAGTTTACCAGATAAAGTCCAAAAAAAAATCAATATTTTAATCTAATATTCTTGTTATCCTATAAAACTTGTAACAGATTCTATTTTGATATGAGGTCAATGTAAAAGCTAAAATGATACATTTTTTAGAAATAAACGAAAGTATGATGCTATAATAAACAAATAAATGAAAGTCTCTTGCCATTTCTTGCATTTTGTCCATAAAAAAAACTAAACTTTATAAGATTAACAAGTTTAGACAAAATGAACCAAGGACAAAAGTAATTTTTGCATTAATGAATACAGAAAGTAGTGTTATTTATGCATTTTCACACAAAATGATAGCAAAAAACTTAATAAAATGGCTGAAAGTTTTATCTCTCAAAACAATTGATTGGTTAGTGAACAAAAAAAAAAGCAATTTAAACTGTTAACCTCTCTCAGATATAAAGAAATCAATGAAAAACAAAGAAAAAATAATAGAAATGTTGGAACCTTAAAACGGGTTCTTGAGTTTTTGTTCTGTTTTCTGACTTTTTATGGTCAACCCATTGTAACCTTGACTGAGTCCACCGAAGAAGACCTGATTTCAAAAAATGACATAAGGAACTAAAATCAGGAATGGTGTACAAAAAAGAATTGTATGCTATTGAATAATTAGATATAAAATAATCATATTCAATATGAAGATAGTGTTTGGATGTGTTGTTTTGCTATCTAATAAAATCAGATAATCATAAGCACAAGTGACACCATCTCCATAAAACTATAAGAATGTCTTCCTGAGTATAATAGAAAACGAGAAATTTGAAAAAAACTTGCCATGGTTTACAAATTCTGGCTCGATGATGTTGCTGCCACCGCCACTGAACTGGGTGAGACTATGAGTTGATGTACTGATACTGATTGACGATGTGGTTTTCTGCGATTGAATTGCGCCATGATCTAAATCGCAGGTGGTTGTGCTCCAAAAATCATCTGAGAGACTCGGTTTTGTCACTGTTCGGCCTTGAATTCTAAGCCCCTTTGATGGTTCATCCACAGCGATAACTGGCCTCGATTTGGAGCAGCAGAAACAGCAAAGAGTAGACACAATTTGACATCTAGAGTCAAAGATAGCAATTTGTAATGAAGATATAGAACTGGATTGCATTTCACGAAGATAAAATTGACATGATCATTGTTTAAGAGGTTCGTATCATTTCGATGTTTGAAGTAAAGCCAATTCGAAGTCTAATTCTGAGTGCTTATTTGCAACATTTGGGCGGAAATTAGGAAAGGGGAAACAGGAATCGAGTACTTACCCCATGCAATCAAGTAAATGATTCATCAAACTAGCCAACGAACTCCGGAAAATCATACTTGAAGTACATAGAAATTCAACCAAGATAACAAAGTCGGAAAGCCCATTTTGCAAAACGGTGGAGCTCTAGAATTGTCTGAAAAGAGAGTAAACTGTGAGCTCCAATTCACACAAATACAAATGTTTTATACAGGTATATGTACGCACAATGGTGAGAAGCAATCGATCGAGTAGATCGCTATCGGTGAGATTGTGGCGTTTGGAAAAAAATTGGGGATTTGATACGTTTGGCGAAAGGAGGTTGACGAGTGGCGGCAACAGCAAGACCCGTTGGGGCTTTTACCAAAATCTTGTGTCACTTTAATATTTCTTTTTAGGGAAACAACAGGATGCAAGAGAAATTGAGGGATTTTTGGATATCATTTTGTTGAAGTATGATCTCCCTTTAGTCCAATCGGGCACGGACCGGTCTAGCCTGGACCGGTCCGACTTTATAACGCACTGATACGGTCAAACATTTGACTCTTTAAGTCAAATGGTTTCAAAATTACCGTTTCGGGAGCTTGAGTGGACACCTTAATAGCTTTGGGTGGACTATTTCAGTAACCTTGACTGACCAATTCGGCCACAAAGCAGACGATGCGGTCGATCAACCGGGTACTCGAGGTTTTGAGTTCATAGAGTGTTTTCTTCTAATTTTGGCAATGTTTTTATGTTGGGTGTTTTTTTTATTTGTCTATTGTATTTTGGTGAGAAACAATTAAAGCATCTAGCGAGATATAAATAGTTGGTTCCTATAGCAATTTTAGTGATTAAGTTAGGTGCTAGTTTTAACGAGATTTCATTTTCTACGTTTGTTAGCACTTGTGTAATTATGGCCTTTTTTCTTGAAGTAATAAAACATTCTCCTCCTCGCTTACGGTCGTACATAATCATATTTTATTGAATGTGTTGATCTTTTTTAACCTAACCGGTTTAATAAATTAATTGAGGTTGACTCGTTTGTTTGTTTGTTTGTTTTTTTTTTTTTTTTTCCAACTCAACATGTTAAAGAAATGTTTTAACCACGGTCACCCTATTAATATTTTAAAATTTAAATAAAATAGAAAAAAATTTACATCTAGCTAACTACGTAACAAACCTAAAAAATTGTTGAATGTTAGAAAAAGTATAACTATAAATACAAATCGATTGTTGAAAACTTGGAAATAACATTAAACATTTAATTACAATCCGGTAAAATATATGCATTCTTTAAGTTCATTCGTTGTAGGTTCTCTTAGAGATATTCAGAAAAGCCGATTTCCTGTCCTGTTTTAAGCAACTCGATTTTTACTTTAAAAATTATAAAAATTGAGATCACTAAGCGACGAGCGACGCATATGTGTAAGAATATAGAATTAGGCTTCGACTTTTTCCATAAAATATTGATATTAGGTAAAATATATACTAAAAACAGATATTATATTTAAATGAGTTGGCAAGTTGTAAAGGTGCATATGTACATAGGCTTCCGGGCCAGCCCAGGCCTACATGCTTGGTCGGGCTTTGACTAGTCAACAGTCTCATCAGGCCTAAACATGCAGGTTCCCCTTGGTGTGCCCAAGCTATACACGGGCTTTTTTTGGCTAAATCTGGATCGGGCTTCCGATTGAGTCGGGTCGGAATTTTCATATAAAAACTAGCCTGGCTTTTGAACTTTGTAGTATTGTCATTCAATATGCATACCAATAATAAAAGAATAATCTTTGAGGCTAGTGTTTGAAAATTTGGGTCAACTCGGCTGATTGAACCTGTTGGACCGTGATCCGAGATAGAGCACGGGTCAACGTACACCGTTTTTTCTGTTGCAAATTTCTCACCCGGATCGAATCGGCTAAGTTTCTCAAAAACCCGGTTAAATCTGTCATTTCAACCCACTAAAAACTCAGTTGAACCATTAAATAGGACTTCAGTCAATGTTTTGGGTTTGAACTTTTGAACTTGGAATTCAATAATTTGGGCTTTTAAATTTAAACTTCTGTCAAATCTCACACATAGTAGTTTATGTTTCGTTTGATGCATTTTGATTGATCTAAAACTTGTGGTTATGTGCTTTTATAATGTTTGAGCTAATGGACATCAATTTTTAGGTCCCTATATTTATATTTATATGTATGCAAGAATACATCAAATATATTAAAAATCTGGAAACCTGGTTGACCCGGTGATTGAGCTAGTTGAATTGTTTGACATGTTCGATAGAGATGAACTTGGAACAAGTTGACTTTTTATTTATTTTCATTTCTTTAGACTCTGCAAGAATCTTTCGGTATTTCCACTTCAATCGTCTTGTTCCTGGATGTTCTATAAGAATAAATTGTCATTACGTTCCTCCAAAGAGAACCTTTATTCTAAGTCACAATATAAGAAAAAATATCACTATCTTTCTTTGATTACAGGATCAAGATTAATTTATATATATATATATATATATATATATATATATATATATATATATATATATATATATTCTATATTTAGATTTATAGCTATCAGATCACGATTTGATAAAAATTCCCATTTTGTTGCATCTCCATATCGTTATTTCATCTATTAAAATCTAAAAATTTTATGTTCATTTCCTTTTTTTGTCTTTTTTTATATATACTAATTGTAAAATACTTCTATCTATGTGAAAAATGGAATGAACCACTTAGTAAAAATAAATGAGTCTTTTGAGGAAAATATTGGTGAAGAAAAAGACATTTTTTTCTGTATTTAACAAAAAAGGTAAATTTTATTTACTGAATGATTAGATATTTTCTGTCTCTAGACCGGATTAACTAAAGAACTGGATTTTAAAACATTATTCGAGGCATAAATATGTTATATTTGGAATACTCACAATCATTTCAACAAAACTTTATATAGGAAGAATCTCTTAATGACTCACTTTATATTACTAAGCCAAAGATGAATATATATATATATATATATATATATATATATATATATATATATATATATATATATATATATATATATATATATATATATATATATATATATGTTTCCCTTTGATTCCGTGGGCTTCACAAGATCTGTCTAAGTGGGGTTCCTGACCTCTACTTGGTGCCAAAGCTAATGTGTATATTTGTTTAAAATTCTCTTTCATTTTTACCCCATTTTTCATCTTATATGTCATGGGTAATGGCATTGCACGTGCCCAAGACATTGCACATGCGTTGATTTTAACTATATATCAAGACAATGAGATGTAGCATTCTTCATAGTTTCCCAAATCAAGGTAAGAAGGGGGATGATATATAACAAAATTAACTACAATGACCAAAATGCAAGAATATGCTTTTGTCTATTTGTGCATTATAGATTACATTGTTGTTTATTTCTATTTCATTTATTTGTTGCAGTAAAAAATGAAAACAAGATGTTATATTAGTAAATTAAGTACAATGACAATTAAACTAACAAAAAAACACAAAGAAATAAAATCCCGAAATAGCCTAGGCTTTTAGGACTGAGGGTAGACCAAGCAAAATCTACGAGCCTTAACAGAACATATTTGGGAGGGGGCTGAGGGTCGGGCCTTCATGGGCTAAGGGTTGACCAAGCTTTGATCAGTCTAGTTTTTGGATCTACGTGTCTGATCCGGCTCCTTTTTGTGCACCTCAAGTGAGTTGAAACAACGTTGGAAATATTGGTCTTAACACAACCCAATTGATTAAACGATTTATATGAATTGACCCATTTATTTATAAATGTTAAAAATTTCCTGATCGAATTAACGGGTGTGAGTTGTTAACTTTAGTCATTAGAGTCAAATGTATAACCTTTTTGTTGGGTGTTGAATTCAATCAAAGAGTGAATCAGACTGAGTATTATCACAAATGATATCAAGCAATATGAACAATATAATGAAATATGATAAGAATTATGAAGAACACAATAAGATATGAATAAAGTGTGTTGAATGCTTTGATTTCACTAGTTAGGGTTTTACAATTGAAGTCACCCCCGACACGGTAATGTATCTCTAATATTTATACCAAAAATTAGGGATACGGATAGTACAAACATATTGATCGAAGTCACCCCCGACACGGTAATGTATCTCTAATATTTATACCAAAAATTAGAGATACAGATAGTACAAACATATTCAGAGAATATCCTATCAGTGTACTAGCCAATAGGAATAAAGATTCATGCAACACGTATTCTGCTGAACACGCGTGCCTTCAAAGGTTATTACAGCTAAGCCTTCGGATCCTTCAGGATAAACCCTTCGGAGTCTTCAGGCTTCGCGGTCTTTTTACTCTTTGTCTTCTAGACTTCGAATGAGGAAGCACTTCAGCACAAACATAACTCAACACTTTTCTATATCGATTTAGTAGAGTTTAGAGGATAATCAATAAACCACATGCTTGCAAAATCGACATTCATTTATATTTAAATAGACACTTTTACCTTTTTAGTAACGCGAATGTACGATATCCTCGCTTTTTTTCTTTATCATTTTCAAATTATGTTTTTTCTTTTATCATTGATCGATACATTCTAGATCTATCTAAAACATTTAATAAGCTTTATAAACAAGCAACATTGCACACATATCATGAAACAATTTTACATAAAATTTTGGTGATTGTGTCGATAGTTTGCTTAGTGTATGTTACGCATTGACCCATTTGCTAAAACTAGTTTTTAGTTGTGGACTTCTTGCAAGCACACGAACCTTGTTGGCAAATTTGAGACAAACGAAAACACCTTTCCATAAGTAACAAGCAACTACAATATTTGGGGAATATACTCAGAATCAACAAAAGAGGACATTAAAAAAATTACCCACTCATAAACCACAAATATATTACTACTTTTCTTAATGACTCACGACTCTTATCCTTTAACCTTTCAATTTCATCAAATAAATTTTATCGCAACCAATCAAACTACAAGACTTGGTTTTCCATCACAATTTGTGGGTCATACTAATATACTATAATTGCCACACACCCCTAAATTTATGGGTTTTTTTTTTTCATAATGTCAACACTTGATGTTATGGGTTTTTTTTTTCATAATGTCAACACTTGATGTTATGCGGTTTCAAATTTCCATAATTAGGTTTGGTTGCTAATTTAAAGTTTAATACATGTTTCAACTTTCAATGATGAAATTGAAGACATTTTATGTCCAAAAATAACAAATATAATAGTACAAGATTACATTATGCAAATAAATAAAGTTGAATATATACCGTTTTCAATAGAATCACTACAACTACAATATATAGATATTATTTATCCGTCTTATCTGCCATTTTATGATCATTGCCGTCATAAAAAAAATAGTCTCTTAAGCAACTATCACAACCTATCTTAATCAAAATAATATATTAATAGAAAATAAAATTTGAGATCACATCGTTATTCTCCAGGTATTGTGTTTGAATAAACAATTTCTTGAAAGAAAATTATTGGACCCTTTTTCAGAAGAAACTGCCAACTTGCTTTGGTTGTCCAAAGTACCAAACAAATAGAAGAGGCCGATTTAGTGAGATTGGTAAAATATCATTTTGATAGGTCTTCCGTTATAAGTTACTACCACTTTTGTTAAAATATTAAATGACCTCTAATCTTTGTAGCTATTTTATAAAATTAATTAATTTATTATTATCCATCTAAAATGTTCTATACAAATCTCTAGTTCAATTAGTTATTTTTTAAACATGTCAGACTTTAATATAAAATATTTTTGTAAATATTATCATTAGATATTAATATTTTAATAATTATTATCATTAGACATTAATATTTAAATAATTAAATTTAATAAATACATTGTTCTAAAGCTAAAATATAAATAAGAAGGTAAAATAAAATATTATGAAGTGGTCAATAGAAATTAACAAAAAAATTTTGTCATCTCCAATAGGATTGAAGGATATTTAGTCGTCAAGTAAATAGTAAAAATAAATAAATAAATAAATAGCTCATATTGGAAATGCTCTAACACATGTAACACCATAATGTTAAGCATCAAAGATTATGGTTAAACCATAACATTTTTATGCATAAATTAAATGCAACTATATATATATATATATATATATATATATATATATATATATATATATATATATATATATATATATATATATATATATATATATTAATTTATGCATAAATTAAATGCAACTATATATATATATATATATATATATATATATATATATATATATATATATATATATATATATATATATATATATATATATATATATGTTCAAATGAGAACCACTAAAATATTAAGAACCGATATCACACACATTAAGAATCATTTTTTTTCGTTTTTTGTTTTTTCACACTTGTTTATTATGTGAAAATACATCAAACTTAAAAAAAATTCTTATTTTTTAATACGTTTTACAATATTCACAATATAATAAAAGTTCTAGTTATTAAACTATGAATACTATAACGTAAATTTTTTCTTTAAAATACATCAATATTGATATCTAATAGCAAAGGAAAGATAATTATATACTTTTATGTGTTTGGTAATTTTATTTAGACAAAAAAACAAGTGTTAAAAATAAAAAATACAACATTATTAAACAGTGAATTAGTGGTTCTCACGGTTCGCAACTTTTTAGTGGTTCTCATTTGAACCATTCCCTATATAGGACTAGTTTCAAGTGAATACAACATTATTAAACTGTGAATTAGTGATTTTACCGACTCCTTTTAACCTTCCTTTCTGATTTGAATTTCCAATTCTGGATGATATCTGTCGTTGTTGATCGTGGCTGTTCCGGATCCGATTCGGGATACATACACAATTTCAGCTTCTACTCTGATTCAGGATAGATACACGATTCGGCTACGAGATTATAACATTCTTACATTCTGATAAGATCGCTTCTTACCTGTTTACGGGATTACAAAGTTTTTACATTTCGATTTCAACTTCTTCTCTAATTCAATATTGCTTCTTATATAATTAGGATCACTTGATCATTCTTTGCTAATTAGGATTGCTTATTCTCTGATTCCACATCCTCTTCCTCAGTAAGTTTTACATCTACATGTCCCTTAAATCGAGTTTGCTAATCTGATTTTGTTAGTTGTATCTGTAATCCATTAACTTGATGAAAATGTAACCTTTGTATCTGCAAGAAATCGTATTTGTAATCCATTAAATCGAGTTTGCTAATCTGATTTTACAATGAGAAAAGTCTTATTACAAAAACAAGCCTCATAACCTTTGTATCTAATGGGAAGACTATTAAAGCTGAAGCTAATTATAGTTCAAAATTATTGATTCTTCCGGTTAGGACTAGTTTCAAGTAAATAACTTTCAAGACCCTATTCAGGTTTCCTTCATCACAGGTCTGCAGAAGATGAAAACATATTTCTTGTAAATAACTTTCAAGACCCTCTTCAGGTGAATTATGTTCCATCTCGTATTTAAGGGTGTATTTGGGATTTTTTTTCTCAGATGTGGTTCCGTTCTATCATTCTTAAAGAATATGATAACGAGTATAATATTGTTTTTAGATATTCATTTGTTGTCCATATAGGGTATTTGTTAACAAATTCTACAAGAATTTATTTTATATTAATCACTTGAAGCAAGAATATTCAATATTGTATTTCTAATTACATTCTTGTAGAATCTTCTTAATTTCTTATATTGTATTTCATATTCTGATATAATCACAGTTGAACACCATCATTGAACCACCATCTTCATACATCACCACGACCATCATTATGAGAACTAACTTGAAAATGCGCACAACAAGAGTTCTCAGCCATGTTCATCATTCTTTCTAGACCAGACTCAGATCAAACTTCAATGGGGATGCAATTTGCTCAATCTTTTAGAATGTATAGCCTTTCAAAATATATATTACATTCTTTCAGAATGTACTATGTAATTATGCTTTTATAGTTTTGGTATAAAAGTATACACATTCTTAAATGAATTGCATTTAGATATGTACTATCTTTTTACATGATTCTCAAGAGAATATGGTAGTGTTGCCATAAGAATGTTTGTTATTGTTTATGGAAATTATTATCATTGATTTTATATACAGTCGTATTCTTTAAGAATGTTTAATTCTCGAATTTACCCTGAAAATTTGGTGTATATATATATATATATATATATATATATATATATATATATATATATATATATATATATATATATATATATATATATATCCTAAAATCCGAAATTTCCTTATATATTTTGCAACAAAATGTCCAATTTACCCTGTTTGATTTTATTTAATTAAAAAATAACTATTTTTTCAATTAATTACGATCATGTCATAATCATCTTAACAATTCATTCTTTCCATCTGATGGTTTAAAATTGGTCACACGATCACACAATATTTGTGATCCACATTTGATCCTAACTCTGTGTGTGTTTGTGTGTGTCTATATATATATATATATATATATATATATATATATATATATATATATATATATATATATATATATATATATATATATATATATATATATATATATATATATATATATATATATATGGGTTCAACAATAAACTAAAATTAACATTGGAACCAATGAAGTAATCTCGATCGTTTGAACCAAAATCATCAATAGAAAAAAAATAGATTGTATATTTGTTACATAGACGTGCATGTACAGGAGTATAGCAAAAAATCACTTGTTTTATAGGACTTATTTTTTATTGAATTTTTTCTCCTCCAACAATATATAGAAAAACAACTTTTCTCGTTATCTCAGTTTGTTAAGACTAACAATATAAATCTAGAATGTATCTAATTTACTTGTGGATATTCACAACGTGAATTTGGCATTGTAAAAAAAAATCATATAATATCTATTGAATTCACTTGCAAATTCTTTTTACTATTTTAATCTTTTAATTATTCATAAATGAATTTGCATAAGATTTACAAGTAAATTTACTCATATTTTAACATGAATCCGAACAAAAATTCGGATCAAATTCACATTGTAATAATATATTCATATTGTGAATCTCACCGACATGAATTTCAAGAAAAAAAATTGTGTTTTGTATATCAATATGGATGTATATTTGTAAAGGACAAAAAATTATGAATTTCAATATATGCAGTTTTATTCGATAAAACAACCCTTACAAATTTAAAAAACAAAAAGAAGTTGTTTAATATGATCCAGTTGATATATGATCATCGTAAACTGAAAAATCGTATAAATGAGATTTTTTGTTACTCTAAATTTAACTATAGCTCCCTTCGAACTTTCTCATATATATATATATATATATATATATATATATATATATATATATATATATATATATATATATATATATATATATATATATATATATATAGACACACATATGTAAATGTTCATGTGAGATGAGGGTATTTTTGTTTTTTTTTTTTTTTTTGAACGGCAAATCTATCATACTCCTACTCCTAAACTACTCATTGTTATGTTAGTGTCAGGGTTTGAACCCATGACCTCCTTGTTAGTAATCACATTGTTAGCCAAGTGGGCTAGCCCCAACTTGTGAGGGTATTTTTGTTAGACCTTAAGACTATTTTTTCTAGTGAAATATTTTAATAAAATATTACTCATAATAATTATTGTTTGTAATATTCTATAATAATTATTATTTTCATATATGATTGCCACCCCACCTTCTCCACCACTTTCATAACCACCACCACCACCACCATCGCCGCCAACACTTCCACCACCTCCCCCACCACGACAACCGCCACCTCTACCACCACCACCAGCATAACCAGTGGCGGAGCCAGGACTGAAGTTAACGGGGGTCCATTATATATAAAGAAAAATAGATATGTTTAAAATTCTAAAATTTTTGGATATCTTTAGGTTTTTTAAAGAAAAAAAATGTCCTCGGAGGGTTTTTTCTGTAAAAGTGGGGACTAAGAGGGTTTTTTGTTAAAAGTGGGTGCCAAGAGGGTTTTTTTCTGTAAAAATGGGTGTTAAGATGAGCTTTTAGTGATATTGAAAAATTTTAAAGGTAAATTTAATAATATATGATGTGAGACCCACTTCCAAGTGGGGTCCATGCACCCCACTCTATTTTTTTATTGTAGGATATGAGATGGGAAGAGCTTCTATTTTGGAAAGAAGACTGGGCTGGTGGCGGACCGTTGGAATCCCAATTTAAGGCTCTTTACTCTCTTGACAAGAAAACATCATGCTTGATGGTTGATCGAGCCTGGTGTAGATATAAGGGCAATTTTGGAAATTTGGATGGTGTAGATATAAAGGCAAATTTGGAAATTGTAGTTGGACGGATTGGAATTATTGTCCTTCTAACATTTTGTAATCTCATGTTTGTTTTTATTTCCCACCTTGCATCTTGCTAAGTGTGGTTTTTAATAAAATTTCTTGCCAGTTAAAAAAATATAGAAAGATAAATATTAAATATAACACGATGGATGTCAATAATGAAACTCGAGATCTTACCTCAACATTGTTCAGATAATCGTATAGAAACTTGTGTGTAATATACGTGTTCCTTCAAATCAAAATCTTTATTAAAAGAATTTGGATAAAACTATATGATATTTTGATTTTACAAACAAGACACGTAATATTTGAAATTCTCTAAGTGGTTTTTAATTATATTTTATAAATTAACAAAAATTTATAACAATTTGATTTTTTACAATAAAAGGGGAATATGTCATTTGAAATTGATAAATGGAATGTTGCATAAGTTAAGTTACTTTCAAGTTATTTTCGGGTGCCATATCATGTTACTATTGGTCTATGGGTTTAATATATGCATGGTGTAACATAGTGATTGGTCAAATTTGATTTGTTTAACTCCACAAAATGTCATCATTTTCAACTTTTAGGGCACTTTTTTAACAAGTCTTGGATTAATGGGATTTGCGTCATTATTGGTAATGTCCTCCAATGAACCATCTGGAGCGGACAAAGATATGATTATGTAAGCCACGCATTTGTTAATTAATATATTAATCCTGGATTAATGAGAAGGTTTGTTCTTGTATTATTTTTTCTTTTTATTCTTACTTGTCTAGCCTATCCAAATTTATTAAAGGCTTCTAAGATTAATGATCAGTGTCTAATATCTCTCAAACTGAGGATAGCATCTTAACATTCTTTTTAAATTTATTAAAAGCTTCTAAGATTAATGACCAGTGTCTAATATCTCTCAAACTGAGGATAGCATGTTAACATTCTTTTTAAATAATAAACGGGAAATTTTGGAGAAAACACTGTACATGAGTTAATTTATCATAAAAACCACTGTTATTATTATTTTTTTTTAAAAACCACTGCTTTATTTTTGTTTTTAGAAAAATCACTGTTATTTATAAAAACTTTCAGAAAACCTACTGCTATTTATAAAAAATTTCAGAAAACCCACTTAGACCAAAAAAGATATTTTCAATAAACATATTTTTTTTCAAAATACTACGTAATTTTTGTTCATAAAATAGTGTTTGTTAACCATTAACGGTAATAATTGTTCGATTTTTTTTTACTAAAACTAAAACCGAATTGAAAATTTTCGTTCTTACATTCGAAAATACTTTGATACCAAGACATATTTATTAATTTAATTACATATAAGAAACAAGATTGAACCAAAAAAATTGTTTTTTCTAAAATCCAAAAACCAAACCATTGTTTTTTCAAAACATTTTGGTTTTTCGGCTTCAAAATTTCAGCTTTTTGGGGGGTTTTACGATTTTTGTTTTTTTGCATATCCTTATCAACCACGATTTTTGTTTTTTTTTTTGGCACATCATTTTCAACCATAACTTTGATATCATCTGTAACATCCCTTTAAAAGGCACGTGCCACAATATTATCTGTTTTGGGTCACCCCGTACAAGAACTTTACAGAGGGCATCCATTGGGAAATTTTCTCTCGCCTAAGCACACTTAACTATAGCATTGCCATGGGATTTGTTTCCCTCACGACTTTAATACACATTTTGATAAGTACGTATCCAGACATCTTATAAGGCAATGCTTAGTTCTTCTAATCGGTTGAAGTGGGATCAGGGATCTCTCCATCTTTCTCCCCCACTAAAAGGTTCGACGTCCCTATCGAACGCACCAACCTCGTACACCCAACTCTGATACTATTTGTAACATCCCCCACAGAATTATGCACCACAATATTGTCCATTTTGGGCCACTCGGGACGAAAACTTCCCAAGGGGTCACCCATCCTGAAGTTGCTCTCGTCCGAGCATGCTTAACTGCAGAGTTCTCATGGAATCTACTACACTCATAGCTTTAAAACACGTTGTGTTATGTAGCTATCCACAGCTCTTATAACACAATGCTTAGTTCTCCTACCCAGTTGATGTGGGATGATATATCTCTCTCCCCTTTTCCCCACTATAGGGCTCGACGTCCCCATCGAAAACACTGACCTCGTGCACCCAACTCTAACGAAAAAAAGACATGGTTATGTTTATTTGATAAAAAATGAATTAGAAACTATAGGTGGTAAAAGCTGGAATCTGATAATAGACTTGATCAAAAGGAGACAAAAAGAGGTAGAAATGTTTGGAGAAGATTGTGGGATGAAGATCAATATGTTTTCTGATAACATTATAGTTGGTATAATTTGCATATCATTCCAAATGAGATAATAATGAAACTATATACAAAACATATTGGGCCTTAGGCTAGCTAGGTTTAGGGCTATACTAAATGGGCTAAATACAAATAATACAACAATAATATATACTCTAATAACACCATCAACTTTCAACAAATTTTGACATTTTTAGGTGTTGATTTATTGGAGTACTATAAGGTTAACATATTTCGAATGAGGATTTCTTAAGGGATGAATCAAGATCTAAGGTCATGATGACAACCACCAATCCAAGCTTTCCATTTTTATCATTTGTTTCCTTATAAATTATCTCAATTGTGAAGGTATCTCATAACTCATTTGAGTAACCCAAACCTATCTTTGGTGACAGGGGATGCAAACCATGTGTCTTTATCTTTCAAGCCCAACTGTGGTTTATTGAAGACACGTCATATGTCATTATAATTTGAAATCACATATACAAACGCAATCACCAAGAAGCTAAGAGCGTAATAAGGAACAAGGTAAATTACATTTTAAAATTTGTTTAATTTAGTTTTTATGTAATCAACACTAAAATCTATTGAATAATTAAATAAGGTTTATTAAATTTTAAAACAATTGTTGGTGATAAGGGATGCAAGGGTAGCTACCCGTGGTTGTGGTCTCTTGCACAAAACGGTTTTGGAGTTCGAAGATTGTTGCTACTTTTTCAGTTTTTGGCATGAGTAACATGGACATGAGATGAAGATGTTCTTATTATCTTGGTTATTATGAGAATAATGAACATTAGACGTTTTAGAATTTGCTAAGTTTCTTAAGTAAAAATTAACCAAGTCCATTGACATGTCAACATAAATTTGTGTTTGCAATCGATAACTTGCTAATTTAACAAAATTATAAAAGTAAAGAATCTAGGATGACTACTTGAACCAAAAAAATCAAGGAAGGTTTTTCAAAAAGAGGTCAAACTCCAATGGTTTTCTTATCATTTGTGATTAATATAATTTGAAACAAGCTATTTGTTAAGCATGTAATCAAAGAAGAACAAGAAAAAACAACATAAAGATTTAATGTGGTTTAGATGATGGTACCTACATCCACGAACAAGAACCAAAGACCTCTTCTATTAGTCGACTACTTTCAAAGTGATATATTAAATTCCTTGCTACAAATACTTTAACTAAAAAACCCTAACAACTATAATGTTGGACCCATATACAAGTAAATCTGAGATAAAAAAGTAAGTACATACTGTAGGGGCTTTGCCCCTACACCTCCTCGTAGGATAGACATTTTTTTGTTATGGTCCTTAGCCAACTCCAAACACTTATGCCTTCAATTTCGCCGTTTGAGTTTCTTTATTTCAATCAGGACAGGTCCTAAATCGATTCAGATCGCCAAATTCCAAGTCATACTCTAACACAAATTTACAATAGTGTGTATTGTATGGAAGAATTTGAGTTTCAAAATAATAAAACTATATAAACAAAATGTGAAAATGGTACTCTAATGGCTTAGTCAACCTTTATCCAAAATAGTAAAACACTAACAAAACCTGTATTGAATTAGGTCGGCAATAATTAGTTAATCGAATCAAAACACTCGAAAATCAAATAACTCAAACCATATTATTAGTATGAGATATTCAGTTTTTGTTTTTTCCAACATCCTTAAGCTTGTGCTCTTAGTTCTCTAATGTGATTGAAATATAATTTAATTGTGTAGGTTCTTACCTTTTCATTTTTTTAGAACTGATATAATTATATTATAATCAAGATGGAAGATAGTAAAAAACATATTATAAGGAAGTAATGTTGGTGATTTTAGTGTCACCTTACATTTTAGTATAATGGAAATAATGAGTATGTCAATGAGTTTACACTTTAGTTTTATTACAAGTTAGAAGGTGTGAGAGTGTATACTTGTATTAGACTAAGTTGATATCGGTACGAGCAAACAGCAGGGGTCAAGTAGGCGTAGCCCCCTTGCAGGGTCCTAGGGGCAGAGCCCCTAGCGGGGTCCAAGGGCAGCGCCCGTGGTGGTCAGGCTGACACTAACACTGATTATCAGCCTCTAACTGCCCCCTTTAACCACTCCTAGTTTCTGGGATTCGGTTTGTTGGTTCAAAATGAACAATTTTACGTTAATTTGACAGACAAAAGAATACGAATTCTCTCTAACTATCAAAACCGTGAACTTGCAATTGTGTCTGATTACAAGTTTGGTTCTTGAAGAATTATCCTCATAATTTGAATTTTGTCTAACTCGGGCATATATGGTCGAAATATCAAATTCGGACCGTGTCTACACGGTTTTTGAACCAATCCGTGATTTCAGAAACCTACAATTGTTTTATACATACATCTCCAACAAGTAATAGCTAGAGAAGGGTTGTGAACTCAACAAATCCAGCTCATATTACTAATCTTAGCTAGAGAAGGGTTATTAACATTTTCTTTCTTTATCAAAAGTTTAAAATTCTACGTTAAAATTTAGTTTCTTACCTTTTTGGAAAAAAAATGAAGAATAATCCATGGTTATGTTTAAAGATCGAATTCATATTAATATAAAATTAGGTCATGCTTGATTATGACAAGCAACAACCGATCAAGACCATGCCACTAAAGTTCCTAAATCGATGACGTCAATACTCTTTCATGATATACATGTTCGGTTTGACAAGCAAAAACCGATCAAGATTTCTATTTTCATTAGATAGACTATTTATGATTATTCATCAATCTTTTTTCCTAAGAGTCTAATGTTAAATTCATTTGTTTTAACGGGGTTTAATGTAAATGTTGAATACTTGGAGCTATAAGAAAAATTGGTTCATTTAGATGATGTTTAATTATTCTTTATTTTAATAAGATTTGTTGTCAAATTGCCTCTTGAATAGTTTTGGGGGTGGGGTTGTTATGTGTGAACGATCGTTTATAAACTTGTCAAAAAATGATTAGATGGATACTTTCAATATGGAGTAAAGTAGGAATATTCTTCTCTTTTTGATGAATCGTAAAATTGTAAAATCAGAGAAAACTAATTTCGGTCCATTATCCTTTTTTTAATGCTTTTTGGTGCTTATGAGGTGAAAATACCTAATAAATTCTTCTAAGCGGTCCAATAATAACGTAAAAACTAATGAGAAGTAACAATTAAGTTAGGTAGAACGTGACTTGTAATTGACTTGGTGTAGACAAATATGAGACCACAAACATTTCACATGTAGATATTACATGCCTATGAAGCCATAGTTGAGAAGAGGGGTGTAGCATTTGTATGAAGGCAACAATGATGTGTTTCGTACTACGTAGGTTGCACTATATGAACACATTCAATTGTTATAAAACATTATTATTTTGTCTTTTTTATTATTTTAGTTTGTAAATAGATGTAACATGTCAATAACTCACCATAAAGGGGAGAAAAAAATATTATTATTGTTGTCATATTAAGATTTTTGTCCCGAAGATGTCGCTTTGTTACTTCCGGGATGTCATTTGATGAATGTTATGATTTTCATGTACGAATAGCTAAACAAGTTAAATGTTGATTTCGTCATTTCGGTAAACATAAATAATTTGTTTATGTTTTTATGAAATTAGTATTGCTATTTTTGTTAGTTTAGCAGTGAGCTACATTATCAATGTATTATAAAATACATTTTATCCACTCACATAGGATATGCCAATTCGGATTATGAACACACATTATATGTAGGTTACGTTGGCTTATTTACATCTTTTGGTGGTTTATGTATTAATTTCGACACTAAGATCTAAATTTTTTTCATATCCTTCAATGTTTAAGAGAATGACATGATTAGATGATGATTTATTAGTTTTCTTTATCAATACAAAATGACAAGAATGCAATTTAAGTTAGCAAATTTCCCAATATTGGTTTCAATAAGCTTAGCTATTTGTCCATAAGATGTTATTTAACCCCCATCTTTTTACTTTGAACAGTTGTTGAGCTTATTGAATTATTTTGGGTTGATTATTTCTTAATAAAGAATGTACGCACTTTAATTATAAATAAATTTATAATAATACTTTACCAAGTCAAACAATGGGTATTTAAGAGATCCATGAGGTCGAAACGTTTTGTTCTACCGTTCAAATTGGAACCATTTGTTTATTCACAGACTTGTTTGCATTAACATTAAGGGCATTAAATATTGATCTACTTTTTTGTCCAAGAAGAATGGAAGTTTCAAAGAAAAAGGACATCTTAGAAAGAATTTGGCTCTTGAAGACAAAATTTAAAAGAAAATTAATATGTATGGACTTCTTTTAAATATGGTAAAACATAGAAGCTTCAACCACTTGAAAATACAACCTGGGTGTTGCTTTTTTCTTCTATATTTTCCCATGTGTCTCACAAAAAAGAAATTAATTGCAACCCACATTGGGATGTTGCTATAAACAATAAATAAAGGGAGTAAAGTGTCAATTATTCATACTAGAAAGGGTACAAATAAACTCTGTTTTCAAGACCACTTTTATAGATTCCACCCTACAAAATTTCTAAGTTTACAAAAATACCCTATATATTTTACACAAGGTCGGTCCCTTTTTTACAACTTTTACAAAAGAACAAACACTAACATCTAACAAAACTAAGTACAAACAACAAACTTGTATACTTAAGAACTCTGAGAAACAAGGGACCAATCTTGCACACTTTACAAAAAACAGGGACTAATGAAAAAAGGTCATGAATAAGCCAATCGTTGAACGCGACGATCTCTAAGAATTCCAGTGTAAAGAGCCATTCTATTGGCAGGCATAGATATTTTCTTTTTACCCCCTTCATCTTTGAATAACGACGAAGAAGTCCTCAACTTATGAAATTTCTTACTTTGAAGTCTCTTTCTGAATTCATCGCCATTGCCACTTGGTTCCATCACATCTTCTGCAAAGTGAACCTTCTTTTTCTTTTTCACCCTCTTCTTCGTCCCACCTACATCAAAATTCCAAAAAATGTCAAAATTAAACAAAATAAAAAGTCAACAGCCTCTGGAATTTTGACCCAATCAAAGTCAATGACGATTTCAAGAAAAAAGATACACGAACCTATGGAGATGCAGGGTCTTGGGTGGTTGGTGACAGAGAATTTGGTGGTTCCGGCGACGGCGGCGGTGGGTTGTTTCTGGAGTCGGAAGGCGAGAAGGATGACGGTGCCGGAGACGGCGGCCATGGCCGTTGCTAAGACCATTCCGTTTGAAGCAAAGATTGATGACATAATGGAATTTACGGGTGTTTTTGCAGGATTTTGCAGATCGAAGAAATGGGTGTGAGAGAAAGCGAAAAAAGAAAGAGTAAAGAGGGTTTTTGATTAAAGAAGTTGCGATGGAAGTTGGACGTTTGAAGTATAGAAGAATGTGTTTGATGGTTGGTTTGTTCTGGAAAACGAGACTGAGTTTTTAAATAAACAGGGGGAAAATGTGGTTGGTCAGTTTACTACTTCTATTGTTTTTTAGTTTTTACATAAAATACGGTATTTTTATTTTAAAATTGATATGTTAGTTTTAGGTAAAAAATTATGCAATTTATTCAACATTTTATAAATATATATATTTCAAATCGATATTTAAACTTGGTGTTATAAATTTATAATTAAACAAGATGTTTGATAACTTAAAATTTTATGTTTTATATAGGGTTAATAATATAAAAACCAATGTAGTTTGGTCAAAATTCTGGTTTAACCATTATATTTCTTTTTTTTTCCCGTAAAAATCACTCACACTTTCAAATAATTTCACAGTGACCACTATTCGTTTTATTTTATAACTTTTAAGGATTACTTTCATCGAAAGATTATGCGAAAAGTTTTATATCGATATTTAAAGCAAATATTGGAACTTCATTACAATAAAAACTATACATAAAGTTGTTTACATGTAAACTTTGTCTTCGTAAGTGCAACTCTTCGGCCACGTTGTGAGTACCTCGAGTATCCAACTAAATCCAATAAATTTTGAATGTGACGGGGGTAATGAGTGTTCCAAGTTGGCGGTATACAATCACTACTTTTATTTGTTATAGTGGTCGAAATAGATCTTTTTGAAAATATGAGTGGTTTTTATGAATTTTTTTTGAAAATACGAGTGGTTTTTATAGAACAAAAAAGATATAGTGCTTAAACCGGATTTTTGTCAAACTATAGTGGTTTTTTTGTTATTATCCCTTTTATATATTTATAATTAAACAAGATATTGATAACTTCAATTAGAAAATTGACTTATTTTTAATACCAACAATTTTGGAAGTTGGACAACCCCCCTCCCCCCCCCCCCCCCCTCCTCAACACATATACACACACACATTTTTCTCTTTTGTCATATTGCTTCTTCTCCTTGCGACACCTCTTTTACTTCCTCTTCCCTGCCTATTCATCGACACCTCCTACTTCCTCGTTTATCTATATCCATCAACCCCATACTCTCTTAGCTTTAAAGCTTCCCTAATTTTATCTTCTCATCTTCATTTATTAGGCTTTGTGGTGTGACCTTTTCCTACTCTTCACTATTTCACTGTCACATGAGCATCCTGTCAGCGCCATCACTCCCCCTCACCCCTGGAAATGATCACTCCTGATTTCCCTTCACCTTTTTAATTAAAAAAATATTTATGTATGAGTGCTGTGTATATGCTCGCACAATGAAAACTCTCCTGTGAAAAATAAAAGTAAGGGGACATCTCAAGGGGGTGGGGTGTTCCCCACAAAAAAGGCTATCTTCGCACCTCACATCCTCCACACCGGATGGCCTTAACATCTTGTTTCATTCATAATTTCTACTCGTCAACACCATTTGTCGTCATCATTGTGACCTTGACTCACCATCATTAAGCGTTTTAAGGGACACCCCAAGGCATGAACTTGTAGAAGCACCAGATCAATAATATGATTTACACTTAAAAAGACACTCCACATGAATAGTGGGTGGCGGGTTCATCTTTTCTTTGACTTTTTAAACTTAGATTTCAAATCTTTTTCTATGGTTTTAAAAAATTACGATTTTATCGTTAGCAATTTCATTTTTTTCTTAATGCTTTTTAGGTGTTGAGTTTGTACACCATGGTCATTGCTTTTGAAAATGCTAACTGTGCATCCATGGTATACTAGTAGTGACAACAAGATGCGTGCATTCACATGACCTCACAAAATTGGAAGGTGTTTTTTCTTGAACTCATCTAGAGCTTAATTACCAAAACCGTAACCTCTAAATAATCAAAAGTATCTTCGTTATGATATAATTTTCTCATAAACATACAGGAGCTGGAGTTGCTCACACTCAAAGATAGAGCAAAGTGAATATAAATATATGCAAGTTGTCTTTTAAACCTTGCATTTATAAGATGATAAATAAACAAAAGTTGTACAAGTTGACTTCTCTTAAGTTTTTGATACAACTAGTTACTTTCATAGCCAATATGAGTGTTTTGAGTAGGATTCAAGTTAAGGTTAAATTTTAGAAGAACTTATTCTCATTAAAATAACTTCGTCATTTTAAAATGAAGATGACCAAGAACACCAACACAAAATCCATTTACAAGGAGTTGGTGGTCACCCTAGTTACATTGGTTGTTCCCCCATGGTCTTTAACAACTTAGAAGGGATCCTATGTTTGGTATTTTTATATTAATTCAAACTAAATTGGTTTATATAATGTGAAATTACAATTTGAGATAATTTAATTGTACAATTGCTATACCAAAACATTTGGAAATAAGTGAAGGTTGATGGGATGATAAATAATGAAGTTAAAAGCCATTTACAAGTTTGCAATTTTGTTTATTTTTTGAACTTTTGATTATTGATTTGTTTTAATACATCATCAAAAGTGTTTGGTTCTCATTTTGAGTTGAAATAATTATTGCTTGTATCAACCACTACAATTTGCAACAATAGCAATGCAAAAATAACACAATTTGTTATGGAATGAGGAATATGTATGTTGCCATTTGAAACATTGGAAACCAACTTCTCTGATGTTTAATTTAACATTATCATGGCGTATGAAAATTATACCTAATTACATCAATATTAGTCTAATACAAAGTAATTTTGAACAAATGGGTAGAAGTTGATAAATATAATGTCTAAATAGGAAAATAGTTAAAATTACATTGTTATAATTGGGTGGTATTTGTGAATTAGAATTGAGTTAATGTAACACACTTATTTTATATAGATGCAATGTACTTTCATATATTGTTTTAAGTCTAAATGCAAGAAAAAAATAACGCATTTTTTTATTATTATAACATTCCCCTTTTCAATTTTATTTTATCAATGGATTGTGTTTTCAAATTGTTACTTCTGACAACATTAAGTTAAAAACTTTATTCATAATAACAATTACATTTGATTATGTAAGACTCATGTTTTCTCATTTGAAGGTTTTTCTTATACACATACACCTTGGATTTCAAGGAGGAAGAGAAGACACAAAACATAGCATTATTTCAGCCATATATGACCTATAATATTCCTTTTTCTCAGAGGTCATTACTTTCTCGTCAAGAATATAGATATTTGAAAGCAATGTTCTTAAAGGATTAGTTATATATTTATCTAAATTATAAGTGTTGTAAGAAACATTGGTTATGCTTTATTGGTTAAATGTTTGATTTTTTGTGGAGCTCCAATTGTAAAACCAAAATATTAGAGTGGTTACGGGCTTAACCCTGCTTAAATCTAATACTTTTTAACTTTTGAAAAGGACATACATCCCTATTGTATGATAGGTAATCAGCTTATATATGGCTATTGTAAAACGTAAACATGAACACATTAAATGAAAAAACGTAAGAAATGAAAACATACTTTTATCTTTTTCTACATCTAAATGTTTCCTTGTTAAAACATTGCAATGTGATAAATCTGTAAAGCTGATGATGTATCCCCTAGATACGACATAACCCTAGCAACAACTGCCGCATGCTGGCTTTATCACACAGATCCCCTACAGTTATGGCTGCCTCGCTGTATGTCCTACTCAACAGCCTTGTTGTGCATCAATGCCCATCGTATGACAACATGGTTGCGCCTTTGTGAATAAGACACATGGTGTTGGCACAATATTAATCTCAAGTATTTGAACAATAATATTAACTTGTAAGTGATATCTTGTTTTAGTGATAAAACATTGACCATAAATCATATAAATCAGTAAGCCCCTCTTGGATTGACTTATTAATCACACTAAACTGAATAATCGTCATATGATTACCACCATATATGTGTTTATCCGACCAAATATCAACCTATTTTTGGGTCGGTTAACACTCGCATTAATAAGTTTATAAACCATAATATTTAAGTTCTTAGTAAATTAATTTTTACAAAAATAAAATCAATTTGATGTTTTATTGTGTCAATTAATTACCTTGAATATAAATAACGCCGTAACTTTAATTTATTGATAACTCAATATATTTATAAGTTTGCTATTATCACTATCATAACAATATAATCGATCTTGCTATTGAAACAATGAAATAAAGTGAGATGTTGGCTGGAATGTGACGTATTAGCAATACTAACCATGCATGACTAATTATAAATGGTCAATTAATAAACCTTATTACACACAATTTTTTTTTTTTTTGACGTCTATTGTTACAAAATTTTGGCATCTTTCTCAAAATTAAATATTTGATCCTTTAATTTAAATACAAGTACACCCTGATACAATAAAATATTAAGAGAATCCATAAACTAAATCTTTCAACTGTAAAGTAAACCAACCAAGTTATTAAACGTTGATTGTTGAACAATATACTTTATCAGTTTTATACCACAGAATATAGGAACACTTTAGTCTTTACTCATCAGATTTAATCAAATATGGATTTACATCCTACTAATTTCAGTATACTGCTCCATGCGTATGCTCAAATAAATTGGGACAAAAAGAAAGTTAGATATGGAAAGCATTTACATTTAGCCGTCAATACATCTAAAAAAATAACAATGATAAAATTACATCGGTCCTTGTGTTAAAATCTAAAAGATAATTCTCGACTGTTAAAGGCTTTTTTTCGGCACATAAAGAAGAAAAACAACAAGAAGTTTATTCATAAACACACAAGAGATATACACTCAGATCATAGATAATACCATTCAGTCAAGCAAGAAATTCCAGCAAGAACAAGAAGAGTGAAAAACACATATATACAGGTATGTTTTATAAGAAACCTTTCCTTTTATTATTGATTTAAATCTTAAACCAACCAAAATTTTTCCCATAAAAGATTCGAAGGGGCTCTGATACCAATTGTTGGTTATTTTCAATAACCAAAACATAAAATACGGAAATGTAAACTATAGATCTTGATCTCGAATCTGATTAAAAGAAATAAAGAAACAAATATTACATATCTGCTTTTATTGAGGTTTTCATATCTGATGTGTAATGTTGGTTTTTTAGCTGATCTTTAAAGCTCTCTCTAAATCCCTCAGCAAATAACCTCACGAATTTGTATATCTATTTTTCGTATTGATTTGCTATTCGTCACGTGTTTATATAGATGGGGATATAACCGAATGTGAAAGTTTTAAGGGATAAATATGAGTATGATTCAACCGGAAACTCAACTCACAAGAAAAACACTGGATATAATTTATCTACTATTCAAAATCAGTCGATCAACACATTTAAATAACATTATATATCAATTTCGAATTTATGATAACAGTATATTATACTTAATACTGTGACATAATTATCAAACAAGTATTAGTCATATGTGTATGTAATTTATGATAGTCATTTGTATGTGTGTAAAGTAGTCCATGGCCCATTGTTAGCCTGTTGATTATATCAACCCATGAGTAAGTTATAGTCCATCTCTTTGTATTGTTTTATCACTTATATCGAGTGTAATAAGAATATTTTCTTCATGAGGAAATATTGAGAATTACAAAACAGATGTAAATAAGATAATATATATCTATGATTTACTTCAGGAGTGTTTGGGATAGTTTATTGATGGTACTTGCCACTTTATTTTCTTTGATGGTACTAATAAATAGTTTTTAATGTTTGATTAAAATAAAATTAAAAGTTTTTATCTGCTTAAGTAATATATATGTGATAAATCATTATAAAATATATTTAAATTAATTTACCATATTAACCATTTAACTGCACGTATCAAATAGGTTTAAATAGCCTGATTTTCTATCGATTATTCTATAGTGAATTTAATTGGTATGGTAGTTAACTCGTTAATTCAAAAGAATACTATTTTATTTTTCAATTGGTGTGATTGTATTAATTGGTAGGTGTTGTATTTTTTTATCTTAACTAGCAGGAGTCCATGCTCCGCACGGGTTCGGGATTGCTGGAGTACGGGTCCGGGATAAATGCAAGGAAAAACAGCGTAGTCTGCCGAAGAATAACAATGTTATAATTGAGTTGATTTTCCACCAGTCACAAACTATATTTTTTGGCAACTATAAATCCAACTTGTAATTTTTGTACAATAATATGATTAGGGTAAACGGAGAAAACCATAAATTGTGTTGGTATTTAAGTCAAAACTTTACATTACCTATTTCTAGCTTGATATCCATAAACTATGCATCTTCGAATTTCGGTTGAAAAGAAATACTAATATAAAACTGCAAAAAGATATTGGCAATTATGTTCCCAGGTCGCCCGCATGACAGATTTCATCTTCAGGGGCACCATGTATATGCCCATTAGGGTTAAAAGTTCTATACGAACCCAATCCTTGGACTTGTAATACCGGTTGGCACCTTTCTACCTACATATCATAAACACAGGTTTATAAATTATAACTTTAAGTCAGCAACAACTTTGACCGCATTAAGTCAGAATATTAGAATACTTACAGGTAATAGATTACCTTAGACTGGGATTTCGGGTTGTTTTACTCTCTTTCAAACAATAGACTTTTCCACCATCTTTGCAATGTTTGGATGAGAATCTTCTGGAGTTAATACGAAGTTGCTCCAATATGTCAGCAGTTAATCGATTTGATATGTACCAAGGTTTGCTTGCTAATACGAAGTTGCTCCAATATGTCAGCAGTTAATGAATTTGGCAACACCTCGAGTAAAGGTTGAACCTAAACGATATCATTTTCTTTAAAAAGGTAATATGTTGTGAACTGAAAGAATATTATATTTATATATATACTCACTATGTTTCCATACTCACACGTGGGTCTAATTCCATTAGTCTATCCTCAAAGCGCTGTATTCGTGAATGTAGGGCAGCTTCAACGACCTTTAATATAAAAATTTGAAATATATTGTAAAATTTAGACATGGAGAAATCAAGCAATCAGAAAGCTCAGACTTGACAATAAACCTCAAGTTCAAAGGGCATTACATGACCTCCATCAGCGCTTTTAGGGTTTATCCGAGGTAATAATGAGTCAATAAAAGCTTTCCCTGCTCTCCTAATATAAATAAGCCAAACAAAAAACATGTTATTTTGAATAAGAGTAAGTTTAATTTAAGCATGAAATGGGAACAGTACTCACCGGTTGTAATTAAATATAAACACACTTTCTTGCATTGCGATTGCCCGCAATGGGCCGAGGTTTCCAATATGGCGTTCTCACGAACCTGAAACAAAAAACCAAAATTCTTGTTTAAGAATTTGGCCTATGAAAAGAAAAAAGAAAAAAGAAAAAAGTCAACATATGTTGCGACAACAATTAACATAGAAAAGAACACAACAAATTTAGTTAAAAGAAGCTAAGTTACCATTTTTGTCAAAAATGAGAAGTAGGTTGCTATTTATGATAAAGATCAACATATGTTGGGATTACGATTAACATAGAAAAGAAAAGGATTATTTTAGTTACAGAAAATTAAGTTACTATTTTTGACAAAAATAAGAAACAGGTTGTTATTTATGATAAAAATCAAAGTGCATTGCTATTATGGTTAACATAGAAAAGAACACAGCTATCAAAGTACGTTGCTATTTCAGATTCAAGTATATAAGTACATTGCACGTCAATCAGTTTTCCAAAATAATAAGACATTTTTTTATCGATTTAGTACATTGATTGCATCGTACTTTCGTTCATTGTGTGAAGTCTCTATGTCTTTGTTTTGTTTTGACCCTGATGCACCTATTTGTCAAAAGTACATATGTCTTTAATTATCCTCGTTTGCTGCACTCGAGTCCACATCAGGTATCTTTTCAGACATGCTAAATATCATTGAGCACATAATAAAGTAAAAATATTAAAAGGCTAACGCCAGCATTTTGTACTTAGTTATTGCAGAGATGATGTATATTGGGCATGTATAAACTTACCGTCATACACCACTAATCCTCCAGCAGAGGTCGAAGCATCCTGCAATACTAACATCATGAGATTAGAAATCTTAGAATCAAAACATATCATTAGTTAATTCCCAAACCGCCTGACATCTATACTGCCGCACTTCCATGAAGTCGTATACGCTGCATTAAAAACCAAACTAAAATTATAATTGAAATATAAGTTTTTGCGTTTTAAAGAAATATATTTTATTTAGAATCATGAAATTTTATAAAAATATTCTGTCATAAAGAATTATAAAAAATGGGTTATATTACAACTATTTACCGTTGTATTTAGGCCAACTATAAGTAATAACAATGAAAAGAAGAAAAGATTAAAATATTACAGAAGGGATGAAAGCATAAAGTGGATCATCGGTGAGTTATCTTTCATATGATTCATTTAAATCCATTGAAAACGAAAGACATAATATATTACTTGAACATAAGGATCCTCGTAAAGTACGCCACTATCTTTGAGGCATAAAGGATGAAACCTTTCTGCAATATCTCCTATTGGATGTGAAAAAAAAAAGATTAAAAAAAACTCAAATTAATGAGAATTATGAAATTTGGAAGCAAAAAAGAGAGAGAGTACCTTGATGGTATGTTCCTGGTCTTCAACACGTGCAAGTGCTAAAGCATCATCCGAACCTGATGTAGTATCATGTCTAGATACACCAGGTGGACCTTGAATAGCCAGTGGGCTTAAAAGATCCCCGAGAATATCACCAGTTGGTTGTAGTTGTGGTTGGTCAACAACGGTCAGACCCTGTTTGATTGGGTCAACGGTTGGTCAACAGGAATATGGTTCTGTAAATATAAACCAACTTATAAACCAATATCTAAGCAGTAACCAGAGTTGAAAACTTGAAATTATCCAGTGTGTATAGGATCCTCACTGTATCGTTTGTGGTTGGGATCATAACCATGGCTAGTTGATGACTCACCTGTGGGCCCCCATTTGAAGGGCGCTGATCTGTCACCACGAGCGCGTTAGATGCTTGTTGTTGTGTACGCAGCTTTATAGCACTTAACTCTGCTGTGTCAGCTTCCGTATCTTCTGCTTTTTTAATTATTGACGACTTCACAAAACAAAATTAAAAATTATTAAAAGTTATATAAAAAGATTTATATGAAGAAATCCAGATAATAAATATACCTGGCGTTCTGGGAATTTAGGCATTTATGCTAATATATCCATTAAAGCTTCGCCTTTTCTACTCAATGCAACACACTCCACTGCTCTTTGTTGTATCTCAGCATCAATGCAACTCTCGTATCTAAAAATTATGTTTAAAAATAATTTAAAATTTTAAAATAAAGAATCAAATGATATTTTATATAAATTGTTAAAAGTGAACAGACTTGTTGTCGCCAATTGCTTTGTGGACAAGAGTGGCTCCAACAGTTAAATCAACACCTCCATGTTTGAGGCCTTTCAGGAACTTTAGCTCACTCTAACATCAATACTGATGTAATACTTGAATCAAGTCTACAAATACAAGGATCAATAAATGGTTAGGAATAAAAAGAACCTAATTTGGCGATTGGGGTAAATTGAAAATGCAAAAGAAACCAGTTAATTAGGGTTTGAATCAAAACCTTCGAGGAAGACGAAGATGAACAACTCACTATCAAGATGTTCGAAGGAGAAAGTAGAACAACGTGATTGAAATAGCAGTAGAAAAGATGGTCCAAAAATAAATTTACCCTGTTCAAGTAATTTACATACGTAATCAAAGAAATACTTTTGACCTTTGTTGATGATAATCGTCAATTACTTGGTTGAATTGAAAAGTCCTGATGGTAAATGGATGGTTCTCCAAAATTTAGAAAATAAAGGCATAATCGACATACCTGATAAATATGAACCGTACAAAAAGATGGACCTGAAAACTGGAAAAAAAAACAATAGCTTTGAAACTTAAAAGAAAATGTTATGAACCTATACGAAGGCTGTAATTATTTCTCATTAGGGCATTATACTTTAAAAGTATGTTGCTATTTCATGCACTTAACCATATACATGAAAAGAGAACTGGCCCCATCATTTCCTTTTTCTGTGAAAGGTTCTCGATCAGAAGTGCATTCCTGTTTTAACTTCCCTTTGTATGAAGTACTGGTGTGTGATGCAGATGAAATCGTCATGGTTGGATAAATTAAACAGTATAATTCCATAGGAAGAAAAGAGAATATGAGTCTAATGTGTTGTTACAAAAAGTCCAGTATATATTCTGAATTGTCCTTGAGCCTGTTGCATATGATACGATCCCCAAGATGCAGATCCAACTCCATACTAAGGAAACTCTACTCCAGGCTGCAGCTGATAGTTCCTAATAGTGATAAAAATAATGTAAGCCCAAAAAAAGGTAACTGCTAAGAAACAAACAAAATGGCAAGGCAAAGTAGATAATCATGCTAGTGTACAGATTGCATTGCAAGAAAGAAACCAAATTAAAAGAGATAACTTACAAGGTTCATTTGATTTGAGAAACAATAACTTGTAGGCTTCATCACAAAAAGATCAAGATAGTAGAGATCTTTGATTGTTTGATCAGACAATTTATATGTTGAAATAATAAAACATCTTTTTAATGCTTTTAAGAACTTGTTTAGTTAATAATATATCGAACTCAATGCTTGAATCAAAATTAAGACTAAAATGTAAATTTTATGGGCAATTTATAAAACCAACAAATTACAAATTTCAGTCCTTTAAACATAACGGAACACTCCAAATAGGGGAATTCTATTAATTGGGAAAAACTTAAGTCATAGTCAAAAGTATCAAAGTCTCTGGTCAAAACAAACTGCTATATCTTGAAAGTTGGAAAACCATAGAATAGATAATTGTGTAAACATACCTCTGATACCTCAATCAATTTGCTCCGAACCACTTTCAAATCAGGAGACATGTAATAGCTAAAATAAAAAAGAAAGCCCCCACAGTAGCCATATAATTAAAATGAATAAAATATAAGGATGTTTAACTTAAACTCATAATCACTTCTCGTGTTTCCTAAAACACCTGAACGACAAAAATAACGGTCAGTTTCCACCGGCATGACTGATGCATAAAATCTTCATAATATTCTTCCCTGATCATAATTACATGAGAGGGAAGCCAGTCTGCCAGATACCATACTCTTACGATACGAATTAGATACATAAGATTACAGGTAAAACTATATATATATATATATATATATATATATATATATATATATATATATATATATATATATATATATATATATATATATATATATATAATATTTATCCCTAACGTTTTGATGAAAATTTAGAATCATTTGAGTGAGGCATTTTATCTAAAACCTAGTATACATTCGAATAAGCACCAATTACTACAAGGGTACAACCTAACGCCACCTCCACCAGAATAGTCAAGGGAATGGAGATTGATTCCACATTCAACTTGGATCTACTAAATCTGAAATCAACATTTGCTACGGTTCCAAAAGATCAAAAGTTTTACCTTGAATTCTCTGTTCTTGAGAAGAAATTGAGGTTTTAGACTGATCCGAAAGGTGAAATCGGAACAGAAGGACCAATTCTCACTACCACCGACAACCATAAGCGTACGCCAGCGGCACCTGCCGCCGTCCTATACCATCCAACAAAAAGTTCAAAATACATTAGAAATCCAAAATTGATAAAACATCTACTTGAAAATCGAATCAAAAAGTCATAATTGATGGAACATTAGAAATCCAAAATTGATGAAAAATCAGAAAATCATAATCGATTGAACAATAGAAAGCAAAAATTTACGGAAAATCGAATCAAAACTTACCTCCCCCTGCGATTTTTGAAACCAACAGTCCGACAAGAAGCAAGAAATCGACGGTACCTTCTCAATCAGCACACACAAATACGCCGACCACAAAGAAAGACAGATCACCCACATGCAAAGGCAACAGACAACCAAAGACGAACAAAAAACCACCTACCTGACGGGTATTCACCACAGCGACACAGGAAGAAAGACAACGACGAAATGAAGAAGACGAAACGACAACAATCGCATAACAACACAGCTTTTGGTAACACGTGTACAGGAAACCAGAAGAATAATAAAAAAATTATATGGAGTAACCCGAAAGTCCGCGAAGAAACCCGAAATCAACAAACCCAAATAAATAAGAAATTAAGAGAAGCCGCGTTACAAAACGGAAAAAAAAGCCCATGTTACGTTCACTAAAATCACGCTTTTTAATATATAGAATAATTGTTAACATATGTATTTTTATCTTAATTGTTAATTGGTATAGTTATCGTATAAGTGTATGTATTAAGTGAGCTAAATAAGATTTGATTCGATGTTTATTGGCATAATGCGTCATTTACAATAATATATGGGGTTGTGCTATAAGTACATTTCATTACATTTTGTATTCTCTTTAGGGCGCGTTTGTTTCAAGTTTTTTAATGGAATTCAAAGGAATTGGAAAGAGAAATTTCGTTCAAAACGTGTTTGGTTAAAAAATAGATGAAATGGAATTGTGTTAGATTCCATCAAATTCCATATATAATTGAATTTATCATTCCTTTACATAATGCCAAATAATTCAAATTCCATTGATTATTTTTTCTTATCTCCGATTAAAATGACATATTTAACCTTATAAAGGGTAGTTTAGTCATTTTTTATACTTTATATTCAAATTCTTTCGATAAAATTTGCAAACTAGCATAATTCAATGAATAATTCCAGTTCATTATCTGTCAACCAAACGTGCCAGGGATTCAAATTCCTTCGGATTCCAATTCCGTCAAATTCTCATTCATTTTAAAGATTCCAATTCTCTGATTTGACTAGTTGGTTTGTTTTATCTTATTTTTGTCTTTTTCTTTATTATTATTATTATTTATTATTTTAAAAAGTTATACCTTAAATATTTTAGAAACAAATAAATAATATGTTATTCAGTGGGTCGACTTTCTACGATAAAGAATAACGTGTCCGGGTAAATAGGAGCCCATATTGATGCAACTAACTACATCATTTTCTCAATATTTTTCATAATAAATATATAAGATTTATTTTAGATACATTGCATAATAAAGACTACATAAATTATAAAAACATGAAATATATAATTAATATGGTGTTGTTACTAAAAGAATTCTTATAACAATCTACTAATTTTTTTTACAGATCTTTACTCTACAACAATGAATTGTTAAACCATGATAAATAATAATAACGTCAAATTAAAAATAGTGATTAAATATAATTTTATCATTTAGTTTTTCATATAATACGTAATTTATAGTTAAGTACTTTCAAATACTAAAAAAAATTATAAAACAATTGAATAACTATGACACACATTATTATTATTATTATTATTATTATTATTATAAAGAAACTGATTTAATGTTTTGTTTTGGAATATTATTACGTTATTTATATCACGTATTCTACAACAATTTCATATCTCTGTCTATATCCAGATAACACACCACACAATTGTAATATTTGACCATTTATTATCTATGATTAATAAAAAAAACTTTGCTTTAATATTATTATTTATTTTTTTATTTTTTATACATTCGTTCGAATTTGACATAACCGTTTTGATAATTTGAAATAATTTTATAAAATTATAAATGTCGTTGGTTGTGTCGTAATTACTTAAAAAACTATTGTTTTATTGTTAATAAAACGTAAAAATTATAAAAGCTAAATTAATTAATTTGACATTCGTTCAAATTTGACATAACCATTTTAATATAATCTGACATAATTCTATAAAATTATGAACATCATTCATTGAATCATAATTACTTTCGCAAAAAACTATTGTTTATTGATACTTAAACGTAAAAATTATAAAAGGTATATTCATTATTATTGTTTTTATAATAATAGTAACAATAATAATAATAATAATAACAAATCAAATACTATTAATAAAAGAAAAGAAAAAAAGACAATAAACAAACAAAATAGACAAAAGACATTAAATAAAAACAACAAAAAGAAAAACAAAAAATCAAATCAGCGGTGACACAATTAGATAGTAAGAAGGTATGTATATATTCACTATAATGTATGCTATATAAATAATGGATGCTACTATATATACCCCAACACACACATTCATAAGGGTAGACATAGGAATTATGTGTGTAAATTGCTTTTTTGGGGGAGGGGAAGGGGGATACAGATAGAATCACCCTAAATAATTAGTGGAGTTATAAATTTTTAATGTCATTGATGTAATTTTAGTTAAAACTTAAAAGTATTATTATAAGTGATAAAAAGGAAAAATGTTATATATAAAAGACATATAAATCAACAGGGGTGAGGTGGTGCAACTTTTAGCTAAAATCGTACCGAAAACCATATATATCGGTTTTTAGATCATTAGAACTGCTCTGTTTGATTTTTGTGTTTGGCGCAATTTGCAATTTTAACCGAGGTTCAATTTTTACATTGTTCGGTTCGATTTATAACTTTTCATGCCCTTTCAATCAGCTTTGAAGGTGCCTCCTTCTATGTCCTGCTTCTTCCCTATGTTCACCTTAACTCCCTATTCCACTGGAAATCTCAGTGCACTGGGAATACGAGTCTGCTTACAATCTGACTGCACCAGGCTACAAAGATTTTACCTTCCCTGGGTAAAAGACATGAAATGGAAGAAAATGATGGACCCATGTCTCTATATGATTATATTAAGAAATTAAGGTGATTTTATGTTATAATTTAATTTAGAACATTATATTTAAAAAAATAAATTTTAGTTTGCCTGCTTAACTTTAAGGTTGTTATTTATCTGTGTATGACACATGTATTAAAGATACGTCTATGAACAAAACACGTTAGTGATACTATTAAAATATATAAGTCTATTAGGTTACACACAAAACACAAATCCGACCTCTAAACGATTTTATGTTATAATTTAATTTAGAACTTTATATTTAAAAAAATAAATTTTAGTTTGCCTGCTTAACTTTAAGGTTGTTATTTATCTGTGTATGACACATGTATTAAAGATACGTCCATGAACAAAACACGTTAGTGATACTATTAAAATATATAAGTCTATTAGGTTACACACAAAACTAGACCTGGCAAAATCAGTCACGACACGATAACTCGACACGAACCCGACACGAAATTAGCGGGTTTGGGTTAGAGGTTTCAATCCGTTTAAGTAAACGGGTTGACACGACACGACACGAAAGTTAAACGGGTTGGGTTAGGGTCAATACTTTCAACTCGAAGATGACACGAATGACCCGTTTATATATATATATATATATATATATATATATATATATATATATATATGTATATATATATATATATATATATATATATATATATATATACACATATATATATATATATATATATATATATATATATATATATATATATATATATATATATATATATATATATATATATATATATATATATATATAATATTGTGTATATATATCTAACTGCGAAAGTTACGTAATATATATTCCGTGTGGGAGTTTTACAACAAGTAGCAGGTTGGTTGGGTGGTTAAGGCTCATGACATATAAACTTGAGGTACAGGGTTTGAATCTTATTAAACGCTTTAAATGTTTTGCCAGCAGAAACTTAGTCTTCTATTTTAGCTCCGCAAATTTCCATCCCACATCGCTGGTGGGATGAAAGTTTCACCCTTCTCATCCCCTATATAATATGAGTCAAATTTCCACTTCTAAGTGTTAAGCCATGGGTTGCACCGGGTTATACCGGAACGACTTGGGTTAGAGTTTAAGTGGGCCGATTAGGTCTGTGTTGGGCTGAATAAGTCTGACTTGGGTCGAATTAAACCGATTTGACCCGAGTTGGCTGTAGTTTTCAAGTTTTCTCGTGTCAGGTCGGGTTGACACGATTATGATCGTATCGTGTTCGTGTCCTAGGTCTCAACCCGTTTATATAAACGTGTCATGTCTGGGTTGACTATTCTCAACCCGTTTAATGTCTTGACACGACACGAACCCGGCACGACACGACCCGTTTGCCACCTCTACACAAAACACAAATCCAACCTCTAAATAGCAAGAAAACCTTTTGGATTGACTAGTTTATTAATTGACATAAATTGTTGGATTAATTGGAAACTGGAAACATTGAGAAGTTAATTTGTAATTATTTGAATTAGATAAGATTTGTACGTATCATGTAATTTAAGTAATTCAAATTAAAATATTGAAGATGTGTAGTATAAAGAGAGAAGAGATAAAATCATATCAGTGACTGTGATCTCATTGTATATTAAATAAAAAAGAAGTACAGACATCTATATTTATACATGGACACTCTAAGCTTATCTGTAACTGACTGTTAACTAACTCTAACTGCTTTTCATAACAGACACTAACTACTAACTGTACATTATCATCCCCCTCAAGCGAAAACGTTAGCAACAACGTGAAGCTTGTTACATAAAAACCGAAATCTGGAAGCAGTTAGACCTTTAGTAAGAATGTCTGCAATTTGCGAAGTTGTATGAACATATCGAACAAGTAGCATTTTGGATAAAACCATGTCTCGAACAAAATGTACATCGATTTCTATATGTTTAGAACGTTGATGGACAACCAGATTTGCAGCCAAACAAGTCGCACCAACGTTATCACACCAAAGCGTAGGAGAACTAGATTGTTGAATTTTAAGTTCACTAACCAAGGACATAAGCCATTTAATTTCAGTTGCAGTATGTGCAAGGGCTCGATATTCCGCTTCTGTACTAGATCGAGCAACTGTATGTTGCTTCTTGGAACTCCAGCTAACTAAATTTGACCCAAAAAAGATGCAGTACCCACTCATTGAACGCCGATCATCGGGACAACCGGCCCAGTCCGCATCGGAATAAGCATGAATAGAGCATGAGATGGACTTGCTAAGAACAAGACCATGAGTAAGGGTTCCACGAAGATACCGCAAAATCCGTTTTACTGCCATCCAATGCTTATCAGTAGGCTTTTGCATAAATTGAGAAACTTTATTAACTGCATAAGCAATCTCAGGTCGTGTAATGACCAAATATTGTAAAGCCCCTACGGTGCTTCTGTATGTAAAACCATCTTGTAATGGAATACCAGAATATCTTGACAATTGTTGACCAGAAACAACAGGCGAATCAAGAGGCTTGCAAGTTGTCATTCCAGTCTTATGAAGAAGATCAAGAAGATATTTATGTTGTGAAAGGTGCAATTTATCATGAGTAAAGGTCGCTTGTACACCAAGAAAATAATTCAACCGACCTAAATCTTTAAGTGCAAATTTAGCGGTAAGTGACTTTATTGAGTCAATAATACCAGCAAAGTCATTTCCAGTAACAATTATATCGTCAACGTAAACCAAGACATAGATGAGCATTGTAGGTGTACTTTGAACGAAAAGAGAAGTATCAGAGACACATTGTGTAAACCCAAAAGACAATAATGCCACGGACAGTTTTGCAAACCAAGCCTGAGGTGCTTGCTTAAGTCCATATAACGATTTTTTAAGCAAACACACATGATTTGGAAATGTTTTATCCACAAAACCAACGGGTTGTTCCATGTATACGGTTTCAGCAAGATCACCGTTTAGGAAAGCATTGTTAACATCAACTTGACGAATATCCCATCCACGAGAAAAGGCAACCGAAAGTACTAAACTAATTGTAGCGGGTTTAACAACGGGACTAAAGGTGTCAGTATAGTCCACAACTTCGGTTTGAGAGAAGCCTTTAGCGACAAGGCGAGCCTTATAACGACTGACAGACGCGTCCGAATTATGCTTAATCTTGTATACCCATTTGCACCCCACTATGTTTGTCATAGAAGGGCGAGGTACTAAAACCCACGTGCGATTGGTTTTGAGAGCATTTATTTCAAGTTGCATAGCATCCCATCATTGTGACCATTTTTGGGCTTGATTAAAGGTGACTGGTTCGACATTGGGACACAATTGAGTTTGATAAACAAAATTATTGTGTCGAGTTGTGGACCGTCGAGTATTATCTCGAGTTCGTGTGGTCATATGATGTGTAGAATTAACATTGATCGGTTGAATAATTTCCGGTGGAGCTACAACAACCGGATTAGGTGGAGCTACAACAACCAGATTAGGATAGGAAGAAGACAAGAAATTTGACGAAGAAATAAACGGAAGAACTACAGAAGATACAGTTGGCTGCAAGACTTGTGGAGTAAATACGGGTATGGTAAAAGTATCTTCATAGAATGTAACATGACGAGATGTATACACTTTTTGTTTTTAAGGATCATAACAAAGATAACCCATGTAATTAGGTACATAGCCTATGAAAATACAAGGGGTAGATTTGGGAGAAAGTTTATCAGGTCTTGTGTCACCAAGAAACGGGTAACACAAGCAACCAAAAGTCCGAAAAAGGGTAAAATTGGGTTGTTTGTGAAATAACAACTCATATGGAGAACAATGTGAAAGTGTTTGTGATGGGAGACGGTTAATTAGGAAAGCTGCTGTAGCATAGGCATCAAACCAAAATTTTTTTGACATGTTAGCATGAAACATAAGAGCTCTAGCAACTTCAGACAAATGGCGATTTTTATGTTCAGCAAGACCGTTTTGTTGTGGAGTATAAGGACAATGTAACACCCGACTTATTAACCAAAAACACCCCAAAAATTTTTCATTTTTCAAACCAAATATTTTACAAATAAAACATAAGTACGGGGTATTAGTTAACAGAATACGAGTACAAGTGTATCACGAAGTACAATACATAAATATTATACATTCTTCAAGCCGGGTCGTCCCTTTAAATTCTAAGTCCTCAGTCACGGACTTTGTCTTTTCCCTTTGCGGGATCACGCTCACCTGCAGGGACATATCAATAAAACTGTGAGCTATAAAGCCCAATGAGTAATCAAATCAGGAATAACATGATATGTACTATCGTGCAATACAAAATCAAATATGGCTCACGGGTTAGCCCGCTGTTGCCGTGGCTCACGGGTTAGCCCGCTGTTGCCTAGACTCACGGGTTAGCCCGCTGTTGTCTATGTAAATATGACTCATCAAAATAAACTGTGGCTCACGGGTTAGCCCGCTGTTGCCTAGACTCACGGGTTAGCCCGCTGTTGTCTATATAACAGTTTACATAGATATATTGACTCACAGTTCCGTTCTTGTCTATAAAAGACTCACGGCTTATCTGGTCTTGTCATATTATATCTTAAATCCGTCATTTTTCGTCCCCAAAACTGTTCTCAATCCGCAGCTGCTCATTTATCATTATCACATCAAACACGAGTGAGATTACTCACCTGAAGATTTGCTACAACTAGCGTTTGTTGTTCCTTGCCTTGAAATGAAATCCGTAGGATTTTGTCCCGTACCTATAATTCCATTTATTATCAAAATGATTATAGGTTAATAACCATTCCAATTAACTCTAATACAATAGAGTTCAATATAATATCGTTATAAACAATGCCTAGTTAATAAACTTTCCGTTTACTAACTTTATATGAATTTTACTATTCACCGAGGCATTCGGATCGGTCTACAGTGCCCCCGAGGGGTCGAAAACTCGATATGAAAATTTTCCCAAACTTTTTAGACCATAACGAGCCTATGGTTCAAATTTGAGCTAAATCGGACAAGCCAAGCAAAAGTTAGCGTTTTTGATCCCCTGCCTGGCCCTGCTCGGAGGCGCACTGCGCCTAGGGGAGGGCGCACTGCGCCTGGGCGCACCCCGCCTGGCTTCTGGGCGCACTGCGCCTAGCGGCAGTGCAGGTCCCCTGGCGAGTCGCGATTTATGCACTGTAGCTTGCAGATTTGGTCCATTAAGTCCTTATTTCTGTTCTTAATCGCTTGGGGTTTATTCCTAGGCTAAAACCTTACATTTTAACAAGGTTTTTAACCATCAAAACACCCTCAATCAATCACACAAAGAATTAGGGTTCTTATTTCTAACAACCCCAAAACTTCAAATTCATCAATTATAACAACCTACTTCCATTTTGTTGAGTTAAGCTCTTGCTAGCATGACTTAATGGAAGTATCTAACCATTTTAACCACACAATTATAACTGCAATTGCAGTTTTTGAGTTCTACAAAACTCATCAAGAACAACTAAACAAGAACTTGAAATACTAACATTTCAAACTTCCAATTCTACCCTTTGAAGCCAAAATCAAGTTACAAGCTTCAAATCTTCAAGAACTTCTTCAAATTTCTGGAAAATCGTTCACAAAAACCCTCTCCCGTAAGCCTCAAAATCTGCACACAAATGGGAGAAGTTTCCAACCTTTTATACTTCAAGAAATTGCATTTTGGTCCCTAAAGTTGCATATTTTGAACTTTTGCCACAATTTATACAATTTATGACAAAAATCAACTTTTATAACATTTTAAGTCCAAGACTCAAAATATTATTACCAAACAAGTCCTTTTCTGTCCAAAAGACCAAATTACCCTTTTGAGGTAAAATGACCTTTTTGCCCTTTTTATTATAATTATATAATAAACATGTTTTTGGCGTTACAGACAAGAATTGAGACATGGGACCTTGAACTAATTCTCGAGCACCATCACACTGTAAAAATTTTATCTTTGAAGACAGCAAGTTTTCAGCATGTGTTTTGAAATGTTTAAACGAAGCTAGAGCATTTGACTTATGCGACAAGGGATATAACCAAGTAAACCGGCTATATTCGTCAATAAAAGTGATAAAATAACGATAACCCGAATGAGACGTAACTGGAGCGGATCCCCAAATATTGGAATGTATAATCTCCAAATGTGTTTTACTACAATTTTGACTTTGAGGAAAAGACAAACGAGTTTGCTTTGCAACATTACAAGTATTACAAGGCTTTATGAAACTATTTTTATTCAAAAAAGAAAGTTTTGAAGAGACATATGAAGCCGGATGTCCAAGTCTCGAATGCCAAAGCCCACTCGAGGAATTAGAAGCACCATCGGCAACAAAGGTATACAGATTGCAGATACTATGCGGAATGTGGTGGAGTATTTTTCGTGTCCAATTGTTGATAAAAAACCAAGAAATGAGAAGTCAACAAGACACAGATTATCTTTAACAAGTTCAGCAATTGACAAAAGACTTTTAGTCAATTTTGGCACTAAAAATACCGTCGACATCTTTAAAGTGCATTTTGGAAGACGTAACATAAAATAACCAATGTGAGTAATAGTTAGGGATGTACCATTACCAACGATAGCATGGCCGGTACCGGTATAAGGTTTAGCACCATTTATAAGACGTGGATTTGGAGTCATATGAGCTGTAGCACCTGATTCAGGAATCCAAGACTCAACAGTTTGACAAGCATCAACCAAAGAAAATCCTGTGGAAAGAGCAATATTTGCTGAAAAATTTTGATTATCAGCTCCTGAATTATAGCCTTGTGAGTTGGATTGTGATTGAGCCCAATTTAAAAAATGATTCGGTCCAAAGTTTTGCACGTGATTATGTCCAGATGCGTAAAAGGCAGATGGAAACTCTTGTGGGTAATGAGTTGGGCCTAGTCCAGGTTGATTTGGATCATAAGGAGGATATTGAGAAAAAGGCGTATAAGGAGACTAGGGTTAGTATCGACAGGCACCTTCCCCCCTGAATTCACACCATCAATCGTGGTTCCAAAATAGCCATTGTAGCCACCATGATTTCCAGCAAAGGACCAAGAACTCCAGCTATATTTCCAGAAAAATTTCCATTAAATCCTCCTCTTGAATTTCCATTACTGCTGTTCGAATTGTAGCCACCTCTTGAATTTCCTCGACCACGAGAGGACCGTCTTCCACCCCTTCTTCCTCCTCGATTTTGAGGAAAACCACGAAAATGAAAGCATATACTCGCATCATGTCCAGATTTGCGACATATTTGACATATTACACTTTGCTTCTCAGAATGTGGTGGTTGATTATTACTTAGAACAGAAGTTTGCATTGCAGAAACCGGTTCAGCTACTCTTTTTGATTGTCGAACAAGCCTTTGTTCATGAATTAATAGTTTGGACCGAAGTGATGCAAAGTCAGGAGGATAATCAGAGTTTTCAATCATCATTACAAAAGTGTCAAAGGAGGAATTTAGTCCATGAAGACAATGAAGAACTAGGTCAGACTCCGAAACATGATCTCCTACAGATTTTAATTGCTCATGGATTTGTTTGATTTTATCACAGAAGCAAGCTATCGTGAGTTCTCCTTGTGAAACATTTTGAAGTTCAGTACGTAACTGTGAGCGTTTAGCAAAGGCTTGTTGCGAGTATGAGGTTTCTAATAACTTCCAAAGTTCAGAAGAAGTTTTAATACCTATAGCCATTGGCGCAACTGAGGCATGAAGAGTAGCATTTATACAGGCTTGAACATATCCATCTGTTTTCTTCCATTGACGAAAATCTGGAGAGGTTGTACTGTTGAAGAATCAACAAAGGACTCCAGATCTAGAGTTTGTAGAATCGTCTGAAATTGATGCCTCCAAACCAGGTAATTCTCTCCATCTAATTGTGTAGACACAAAATTGGTAATATTCGTAACATGAAATTGATTTTGTGATCTCCTGTTGTTTTGATCTTCACTTGTAGAAGTAGACATTTGTTGAAAAGAAGAAGAAAACAAATAAATTTGAAGAGAGATTAATTACAGTCTGTTTTGATCTGTAATCATGAAGAACAGGTAATGTTGAAGAGAATAGAAAGAAGAATTATGGAAGCTCAGATACCATGAAGAACAGGTAATGTTGAAGAGAATAGAAAGAAGAATTATGGAAGCTCAGATACCATGAAGACGTGTAGTATAGAGAGAGAAGAGAGAAAATCATATCAGTGACTGTGATCTTATTGTATATTAAATAGAAAAGAAGTACAGACATCTATATTTATACATGGACACTCTAAGCTTATCTGTAACTGACTGTTAACTAACTCTAACTGCTTTTCATAACAGACACTAACTACTAACTGTACATTATCAAATATTAAACAAACAAACACCAACCGATCCTTTTCTCTCTATATCTCGGCCTTGTAATAAAAGTACATACAATACACACATACACAAATGTGTTTTAGAGTGTTTAAGAAAATGAATCTAATTCCTTATTCTGGAAATGGACGGATACTTCAAAAAGGAAAATGGGCTTCTTTTTGTTTTTTATATAGCTGAGAATCACAAGTCCTATTGACGTTGGTCGCTGGTTGAAGAAAACAAAACAGCAAAAAGAAAAAGAAAAAAAGTTTTCTTGCTTGGTGCTCATGTAGCCTATTTACTAATAGAATTGGTGCGATTTGGTGGGTCTTTCCCTCTCCTAAACTACAAGAGGTAAAATTGTCTTTTCCTTTATGCTTGTTTTTGTTGGTTGCATTTCATTGAACATGGATTCATGGTGCTGTGTTTTTTTGGACGTCACATTCCAACAACATGATGGAAGATAATCCACTTCAATCCTTTGGGGAGTTAACTAATATTGTGTTGGTACACTCCATATTGCGTTTTCCGTGACACAATTATAAAATATGATTTTGGTTAACTATCTGATGCTAAGGTTTTCAATCTTATAATTGTTAATATTACAGGAAGATTTGGCCTCTTGTGGACAACTAGTAGGGTTTGATAGTAAGTTTATCAATAACCAAGATACATCATTTATGAAACTTTGTCAAGATGCTTTATGTCGGCTATATGAATCACGTGTTTGTTTAGTTCATTTCTAAGAACATCCGATGACTCATTTCTAGCTAATGAGCTGAATGTTAATTGTCTTTGTAGTCACGGCTAAATTGCTTCTTTTAGTTATGCACCAAGAAAAAGGTAAATGAGATGATAGCCAAGTTGATAGGGATTGGTGTTATACAAGGTTTATGATATTAAACCACTTTAGGTTTATGATGACATATTTTATATCTATTGTCCTTCCTATCATTTTGTTTTGTACACCAAGTATCTCCAATTTGCTGTAGATTTTTTTTTGTTTAAATAGACTACATAGAATACTTGCAATTTCTATGTAACATATCAAATTTAAATTACCAATATGCCTATATTCTTGTCCGTAGGTTATACTTGTATTTATTTTCACTATTAAACTGTATATAAGATATGTACTCTCACTAAGGTTTATGCTTATTTATATGTCTTTTTACAATCTCTCATCACTTTTTATAAGGGCTAATAATATAAAAATCACTATAGTTTGACCAAAATCCGGTTTAAGCACTATATTTTTTTTGTTTCTAAAAAACCACTCATATTTTTAAAAAATCCGTAAAAATCACTCATATTTTCAAAAAGATACATTGCGACCACTATAACAAATAAAAGTCAAGATTGTATGTCGCTAACTCGAAAAACTTATTACTCCCGTCGCATTTAAAAATATAGATTTTAACCGACATCGTTTTCAATGGAGCGGGTTTAGAACGGATCGGCATTGATCCAAACCTGATCCATAACCTGCAGAGTTTTGAATAATCAAACTCATACTCTTATGCACTGGATCAACGGATAGCCAACCTTTCTATCCGATCAATTTACAATATTAAAGTTACACAATAATTATGCATTCCAACAAATATAACATGAATCACATTTTTACTTGATACTTATAAAAATCTTTTCATAATAAAAGAAACGTCTAACATAGCTTAATACTTAAAATAACAATTCCAAAACAAAACAAATGTCTACTATTGCAAACATGCATGAGAAAATGTAGACATTGAGATGTATCTACAAAAAAATCATAGACCGACTGATGCACTGATTACTTAAAAAAAAGTAAGCACATATAAGTAAATACTAAGTTGTAAAACTAACAATTTAAAATAATAAATTATGTTTTTATAATTTACACGAGACGGATCATTAATGGATCGGATCGATAGTGATCCAACCCCAGCCCTTTTAATAAAAGGGTTAAAGGGTACGAGTCATGAACGGGTAAACGGATCACAAACAAATATCCAAACCCATAAATTTTGCACGGGACTGCAACAGCAGGGTTAAAACGCGCTCCATTGCTAGGTCTAATCCTTTTATTCACTTGTTTTCATCCGTGCATGTTAGTGGCTTACATTATCCATTGCATCGTGAACATTCGTTCTACGGTGCCTATGAATTAAAAAGAACTTTAAATTTCTTATAAATTATGGATTCATATACCACGTATGTATACCAACTCCTCAGACCCATAATGCCCTTAAATATGAAAGCAAAAGGACTCAATTTTTACAACTTCTGCAAGACTGCAACTGATTACAATATTATTAAACACTTGAATCTTAGTCTTGAGTAAACAAAATAACATTAAGACACAATGAGCCGTTTTCGTGGAATACAAATTAAAGAACTAACAAATCTCCGTTGGTGTTTTTAAGCATTCACATATATTGAAAAATATAACTATTGAAATTGTTTGTAGTAACAAATGACTAATTGTTTATTGTAACACCCTAATTTTTCTATAATTGAATAAATAAAAGAATTCCACCCAAAAGTAATACTAGTAACAAATAAAAACTCATAATATTGTCTAGCAATAGCGGAAGCGATAAAATAATATAAACTTCTTGATTGGCGAGCATTGGGTGTTACGTCTTCGTGAAGCTGCTAAGTCTTCATACCATCTAAGCCTTCTCCTTCCCTTTTCCACTGCCACTCGCTAAGTTGTTTCCTGGGTTGCGCACATTTAAAATTCTAACTGGGTAAGCCTAGGGCCTAGTGAGTTCGTGTTGCACATAAATGTCCATCAATGTAAAAAAAAAAAAAACAAATAGTTTTAACAACAAATCACAGTAAAGTGTATAGCACCCAATGTCACAAGTTAGAGGAACGTTTAATTATCCAGAGAAAGAACCAAATGCCCGTTTCTCTTCCCACTTGGCACAACACACCATTATGCTCAAGCATTTGAATATCCAAGTGAGTAAATATTCTCAGTTCTCATCCCCGTTGTTTGCAATACATCCGTCATGCTTACGATTAATAAACACCTCGTTCCCACTAAATATGACAAGTAGTAGACAAGCAAATACAAATACGTTTTCATGCATACTATCAACGGATCATAAAATAAACATATAATAACCACATTTTACATAAACAAACATTTTGTGCAAGCAACCACAGAACACGAAAAACTCACCTCTTGGGCGTTAGGTTCTAAACTGAATCTCGTTGCGTTACTCGTACCCTTAATTGCAAAAGCTCCGGGAAAACTTCACCAACTTCCCTCTTCGATTTCTCCCTCGATTCTTTCATGTTTCTTACAATTTTTGTGTTCAATTTAATCTATTTTCCGTGCTATTTATAATGCCTAGGTTTATAACCGATGAGACCCTCTCATTAACCCGAATTTACTCCATCATCAAGTAACGGTTTTTGGTATAAATACCCATTATTTCCTCTCTATTAAACATAATTACTTCCAATGAAGGATGTAGATGTGAGGATCCTTTTCTTTTTTATGAATTACTGAATAGAAAGGATGTAGATGTGAAGGAGACGGTTGTGCCGGAATCTAATTCCAGTGTCACACCTATGTGCCCTCCGGGTTATACCCCTCTAGCAAATGATGGTGATAACAGTGAAGGGGAGAAGTCGGTTCACATGGAGAAAAAGTTCAATACGGTTAAAAATTTGGATGCAGTTAGTCATGTGGACGGTGGAAACAATGATAGCTCTCAAACAATAATCAAATCTTTAATTAGAGGTGGTGATATTATGGAGCCCCATGCTTCGGCCCCAAGTGGTAACTGTGGTCAGAAAATGGAAGATATAGATATTATTGGTCATATGATGGGATACAAGACTACTAAAGTTAATGATGAGATGCTTGATCACCATGTGAGTAAAGAGTATTTTCAATGAATTTTACATCCTTAAATATTCAAGGATTGGGCCACAATCTGGCAAAAAAGAGATGGGTTTTTGAGTTATGTTCTAAGTTCAAGATTAACTTCTTGGCACTTCAGGAGACAAAGTTAGAAGTTGTTGAAGATGTTTTAGTTCGGCAGTTGTGGGGTAATTCTCGGTACCAATTTGCTTGTAGCGGTTCTGTGGGTGCCTCAGGTGGAATTCTTTGTGTTTGGAATCCGGATATTTTTTTGAAAAAGCAAATGGCAGCTTCAGATTATTTTGTTATTCTTGAGGGTTTCTGGAAGCCTACTAACAATAATCTTATGGTTATCTCGGTTTATGCACCACAAGAGTTAAGTGAGAAAAAAAATGCTTTGGGATTATCTTTCGCAAATTATCCTAAAGTGGAGAGGTGAGGTAATTGTTATGGGTGATTTTAATGAAGTGCGGGTAGAGGCGGAAAGATTTGGTTCTACTTTCCATCCTAGTGGGCCGCGTTTTTTCAATAAATTTATAGCCATGACTGGTCTCGTAGATATTCCTTTGGGTGGTTACTCGTTTACGTGGACTCATTCTACGTCTGGTAAAATGAGTAAGTTGGATAGGTTTCTTGTTTCTGAAGGCTTATTGGATTTATGCCCGCATATTTCGGGGTTGATTTTAGAGAAACATCTTTCCGATCATCGCCCGATTTTGCTCCGTGAATCGGTGTTGGATTACGGGTCTACTCCTTTCCGGTTTTATAATTCTTGGTTACACAATGGGGATCTTGAGAAGATTGTGAGTGATTCGTGGGCCAATGATGGGGTTACAGATAAGAGCGCCATGGTACGCCTTAAAAATAAATTAAAAGCCCTTAAAAATCGTTTGAAAGACTGGGCCAAAGAGATGCGAAGTCAGAAAATTGGAGATAAGATGTTGCTTAAGGAAAAATTGAGGGATTTAGATAAGCGGGTCGATGACGGGGAGGGAGATGTTTTAAAAGAAAGGGGGGAAATTCTGAGTAAAATCCTTGATCTTGATAAGCAGGAAGCAGCAGACTTAGCTCAAAAAGCTAAAGTCAAATGGGCTATTGAAGGAGACGAGAATTCAAAGTTTTTTCATGGTATTATCAATAAATCTCGGCGGCAACTTGCTATTAGAGGGGTCTTCTCTAATGGGGATTGGTTGGATAGGCCTAATCAAGTTAAGAAAGAGTTTCTTACTCATTTCGCTACTAGATTTTCTAAGCCAGATGCTTTTAGATTACAGTGTGATATGGAATTTCCTAGACGTTTGTCAGAAGATCAATCAGAGTTTATTCAAGGGGAGGTGACGTCTGAAGAAGTAAAACAAGCTGTGTGGGATTGTGGGGCAGAAAAATCTCCAGGTCCAGATGGCTTTACTTTTGAATTTATCAAAAGGTTTTGGGAGTTATTAAAGGATTTGGTGGGTGAGGCGGTTCAGGAATTCTTCAGGACTGGAATCTTTCCAGTTGGTTGTAATTCCTCTTTTATCGCTTTGATTCCAAAGGTGGCGGATGCTAAGTTTGTGAAGGATTTTAGGCCGATTAGTCTAATTGGTGCCCAATATAAAATTATTACAAAAATTTTGGCTAATCGGTTAAAACTGGTGATTGGGGATTTGATTAGTGAAGAGCAATCTGCGTTTGTGCATGGGCGTCAAATTCTAGATGGTCCGTTAATTTTAAATGAAGTGCTTTCTTGGTGTAAAATTAAGAAAAAAAAGGCTATGGTGTTTAAAGTTGATTTCGAGAAGGCTTATGACTCGGTTAGATGGGACTTCTTGGAAGATATCTTGGGACGCTTCGGTTTTGGAACGAAATGGTGTAGATGGATACGTGGCTGTTTGAAGACGGCTAGAGGCTCTGTGTTGGTAAATGGGAGTCCTACAGAAGAGTTTCAGTTCTATAAGGGTTTGCGCCAAGGAGACCCGCTCTCGCCTTTCTTATTCATTTTGGTTATGTAGACACTTCATCTGTCGTTTTTGAAGACTATCGTTCGCGGAGTTTTCACGCCCTTGATAGTGGGCAGTGGGTGTACGCTTTCTCACTTGTTTTATGCAGATGATGCGGTGTTCATTGGAGACTGGAAAGAGGAAAATTTTACCAATATTGTGTCTATTTTGCGGTGCTTTCATCTCGCTTCAGGGCTGAAGATTAACATCCAAAAGTCGAAAATGTTAGGTGTTGGTGTTACGTTTACAGAAGTTGAGAGAGTGGCGGCCTTGGTGGGATGTGCGGCAATTAAAACTCCGTTTACGTACCTGGGGGTTCTGGTTGGAGGTTCTATGTCTAGAGCGAGTGCGTGGGAAGAGGTTGAGAAGAAAGTTAATGATAGGCTTTCTATATGGAAATTGAAAACTCTTTCAGTTGGTGGAAGATTGACTCTTTTAAAGACAGTGCTTGGGTCCATCCCTAATTACTATTTGTCTCTTTTTAAAGCTCCGGTTGGGGTGATAAAAAGATTGGAAAATCTGAGGAGTCGGTTTTTTCGTGGAGTGGAGGGTACGAAGACAAAAAACGCGTGGATTGGGTGGAATAAGGTGTGTGCGGATAAGGAAAAGGGGGGACTTGGAGTTGGAAGCTATTTTGCTTTAAATAGGGCTTTACTTTTTAAATGGATTTGGAGATTTAAGAATAGTCCAAGGGTGATGTGGGTGAAGGTGGTTAAGGCGATCCATGGAGAGGACGGTCTTCTAGGAAATTGCGATGTTTCTAAAATAGCTTCAGTGTGGCGGGATGTCGTTATTTCGACTAGAGATTTGACAAAGAATGGAATTGATCTGATGGGCTTTTGTAAAAAGAGGATTGGGGATGGTATGGATACTTTATTTTGGAAAGAAAATTGGTTAGGAGAAACGTACTTCATGCGTAGGTTTCACAGATTATACAACTTGGAGGAGAATAAAAATGCCACAGTGGCTTCTAAATGCACGGGTTGGTGGGGTGATACTTTTAGACGCTCGCCGATGGGGGTATGGAGGAAGAGCAAAAGGGGGAGTTGGATAGAATTATGAAAGACGTTTATATTTCAAATAATCGAGACATTTGGCTTTGGGATTTGGTGACAGATGGTTCTTTCTCGGTTAGTTCCACTAGACGATGTATTGATGACGTGATCAATGGTGGTACGGGAGTGCCTACAAGGTGGATCAAGATGATTCCTATAAAAATCAATGTGTTTGCTTGGAAGATGATGTTGAATGGCTTACCTACGAGATGGAACATGTCTACAAGAGGCATAGACTTGGAGTCTATCTTATGTCCAGTTTGTGGAGTTAAAGCTGAAGAGATTGGTCATCTTTTTTTCGAGTGTAGTTTTGCTCAAGAGATTTTTACTAAAACTGGAAAATGGTGGGATTTAGTTTTACCAAACGATTGGTCTTTAGCGAATTGGAGGACTTGGCATCAAGATTTGAGATTACAAAAACTTACTAAAGAAGTTCTGGAAGGAGTGCTTTATGTCGCGTGGTGGTACATCTGGAGATTTCGGAACGATACAATCTTTGGAAAAACACTTCCTAAAAAGAGTGTTATATTTGATGATATTGTTGCTCAATCGTTTCTTTGGTGTGATAGTCGGTCTAAGAAAAAAATAGATTGGAACTTGTGGCATTTAAATCCTTCCTTAATTGTGATGTAATTGTTTTATTTCTGTGCTAGTTTTTGCTAGTTGCTCTTAATAAAATTTAGCTGTTAAAAAAAAAAATAATTACTTCCAATGAATATTATTAATTATTGATATAATAACCTAATCATATTTAATTTATACATATTATATAATATTATTTTGAGTTATCACATTTATCCGAAAATTTATATTTGTGCATCTCTGGTCTACTTATCTTATTATAATCTGTTAGACCGGAATATTATTATATTTTTTATTCCTTGTGCTTATTAGTGTATAGACAAATATGAGGTTTACCACAAGTGCTTTTCGAAGAAACGGGGAAGCATAAAATTTTAATGGGTTATACTTTTAAATAAATCACATGGATTATAGTCATCTGATATTTTCCGTTTAACTAACATTTTTTACACTTTTTGAAGAGAAGACAATGTTACCAATATATTTAGAAATAGTTGACTTCTTTCTCTTTTACTTTTATAAAACAAAAGGATCATATTAAAAACTATTCACTTAATAAAACATTTCAATTGAATCAAATGTGGGCAAAAGTGCACTTTAAATGTTTAACGGTAATTACTAAAGTACCTTGACTATTGAGCATTGGCTATTGATGATGGCATTGAAATTCATTATTACTAAAATATTATGCTATTTAGTGTGAAAAAAATATTCATTTGTTTATTTTTGCATCAAGTCAAAAATAGACAAATGAAAATATATTAGTAACTATGATAAAACAAATAATTTGTCGTTTTTTTAACAAGTCACAAAAAATAATAAAAGGGAAGTATGTTACTATCTAGCGCGCAAAAAATGATCTAACTAATTGCATTTTTTGCATCATGTCACAAAAAATAAACAAAGAAAACTACTTTAGTTTGGCATTTTAGTATATCGAAATATCTTATACTAAAAGGGACAACGCTAGTTTCTTTGGGATTATAATAAGTCAGAAAGCAAAAATATGCCGTTTTGCAGTGAGTTGGTGGCTAAAATGTTAGAAAATGACAAAATTATGACAAACAAATTTGAAAAAACTTATAAAAAATTTATGACAAAATATACATTATGCAAGTCTTGAAACTAATATTCGTCTATGAATAATTCTATAGAACCATAAGAATTTTGGATATTCAATGTCAAACGGGTTGTTTAAAGAATGTCCTAAAAAAATTGACCAAAAATGAGCTCGTATGAATGAATTATGGATGTTTGAAGTTTTGGGAAAAATATTGCAGTACTTAGCCAAAAATTGGCTATGTGTAGACATAAAAAATGTTAAATGTCATGTTTTAGGCTTAAATCAACCACGAAGTTGAGATGGAGGAGACAAAATAGGAAAAAAAATCAGCTCGATTAGAGTTTATATTAGGAAGATATGTGTGCACAAAGTTGACAAAAAGCTTATTTTGGTAAGTGATTTTCGACAATCAAAAACGTTTTTAAGAGCGAACCGGGCGTGAAAATATAGATGTTAAGTGTTGAAGTTATTTATTATGATAAATAAGTAGTTTTGAATAGCCGAAAAAAGAATTAAATCAACTGTGTGTTAAATCACAATTTTCGGGAAATTTTGACATAGTTTAAGTAGTCTATTTGGATGCTTGAAATTCTGACTTCTTGATATCTAAATCATGATTCCAATACCAATACAAGCTCTTGCTAAATACTAAATAAAAAAAATTAATCGGTTAATCGGAGTTCGTATTAAGAAGTTATGCGTGTTCGAAGTTGACAAAAAAATGAAACTTAGGCTGGAAATTTCACTCGAACCAACAGGCCTCACACACCGCCGTTCTTTGGGCTAGTGAAGAGTAATTGGACGATGCCGTTTGGCTTGTTGGGTACGAGATATGATGACGAATCTGATAACGCCTAGTAATATCAAGTATTATAGTCGTTATTGAGCCGTGTCATAGTTAGTTTATCTTTCTTAATTGACTAATATCACTTACTTTTGTGTCAAAGTTCCTAGAAATGTTTTAGTGTAAATACAGGGGTTTAAACGCAAATTGGGAGAAGTTACGGAGCAAAACGAACAAAAGGGGCGAAGCAGGAGAAGTTAGAGCCGCTAACCCTCCTGGTTAGCGCCGCTAATATGGCCAATGCGGGATTTCTTCGTTTTTAAGTTTCAGATGCCCGAAGGAAAATTCTAGAAGCAGGATTAGCACTGCTAACTTCAATGTTAGCGACGCTAATGTTCCAAAATGATAAAATCATAGTTTTTCGAAATTCAAACCCCGAGGAAAGGGGATCTGGATAAGGCCGCGCCGTGGGAAGTGCTTGGCCGTGCCGTGGGACCCCGATTTTCCACCACTATAAATACCGGACCCCCATACGACTTTAGAGGCATCCCGGGGCACCATGGAGGGATCCGGAAGGCTGATTTCGTGATTTTTCTCAGTTACATTCGTTGGTTTAGTTAGAACTTTGGCTTTTCTATTATTTTATCAACTCGGTATCGATGTATTCTGCAATTGGAATTTTCGACGATTACGCGATGTTCTAGTTTAGTTCTTTGGTAGATCTAGATAAGTTGGATAATCTGAGTTTGGTTATTTGTTTGGTTTGCGTTTGAACGATTGTTGGTTTGATTTTAGTTTATAAAAGTAATCATTCGGTTTATTGTTGGTTTCTCGATTTGCAATTAGATCTGAGTTTTATTTCAGTTTTGCTGAATTTTGGTTTGTTCCCACGTGTTATTGATCCGCCGTCTATAGAGTGACACTATATATCAGTTTATCGACGCAACGTGCTAACCACGGACTCCATGGTTCGACCCTTACTTGCCGCTAGCTAGTGAGCCGTAAGGAATAAATTTAGAATTTTTGACCGCATCAACGACTGCGACGTATCAAATTTTGGCGTCGTTGCCGGGGAGTTGTGCGCTTGACACTCTGTGTCAATTTTCAAATTTTCTTTTGATGTTTGATTTTAGTTTTTCAATTTGTCATATATGTACGTCCTCATAATGGACGATTACATGTAAACGGGCCAATATCCATGTTATGGTGGCCCGGTCTATAACCATGATGAGAATGCTTGTTACAATGGATCATTCAATGACAATGAGTTGCGGACCGAGGAGCCGAATCAATCCGGAATTTACGCTGAGTCGTGTTTAGTGAACAACCAAAAATTAGACCCTTCACGCGAAGCGAAGTTGGATCACATGTTGGAAATGATGGCCGAAACCGTCCAAGCGATGAAGGATATAGCTAATTCCCTTTCGAGAATAAACAATTCATCAGCTCAGATACAGGAACATATAGTGCTACAACCATACTCGCCAGAAACTGAGGCGGGTAAATTTAATATCAATGGTACTGTATGTGAACCTACATCACCTGAACATGTGATGGAAGGTTATACACCTTGGGAAAGTCAGGAGACCACTGAGATGGTCAAAATGGGTGTTGATGAGGAGGTTGTAGATGACAATACTATCTCTGAGTCAACAACTTTTGATGTTTTTGATAATATTGAGAGTCGAGATCTGGTGATGAGTGAATCTATACCATCACCAGACAATTTGATAGAAGAGGACGTTGTGGAGGGGGCTATATATATATATATATATATATATATATATATATATATATATATATATATATATATATATGTGTGTGTGTGTGTGTGTAAAATATTCATCAATAAAATAATTATATTTTTCTAATTATATTAGTTACACGACGACGAAATCCAATCAAACAATTATATAGGATATTAAAAAATAAGAACATACATCTTCAACATATCGTAACAAATAAATTGAAATATAATCAATTTTCTCTATTGGATCTAAATGTATAACATAAATATTTTATTAAAATATATTCATCAATAAAATAATTACACTTTTCTAATTATATTAGTTAAACACTCAACGATGAAATCAAACAATTATATAGGATATTACAACATAAGAACATACATCTTCAACAAATAAATTGAAATAGAATCATTTTTTTCTCTTGGATCTAAATATATAACATAAACATTTTATTGAAACCTAAAAAAAGTAGAAAGAAAAAAGAAGTGAATACAAATTGAACAAAATAATAACTAAAATAACTTATAGCAATTTAAAATCTTGATTGTCATACCCGTTTTTAGTTCTTCTCAGTACATAACTCTTTCTTTTAGATATTAGATGACTATAGATTTTTTGCATCTTTATAAAGTTTAGATAACAATAACAAAAAATATGAGAAGAAAATACATGCAACAAAACCTGAAAATAATGTTACTATAAGGAAAAATATTTCATTAACTAAGCAATTAATTGGATAAAGTTGAGAAGATGGAAGTTTCAAATAAATATGGTGCAAGAATGCGACCTATCTTGAACCATATTCATTTGGATGACATCTATTATAAGAGTTATATATATATATATATATATATATATATATATATATATATATATATATATATATATATATATATATATATATATATATATATATATATTTTTTTTTTTTTTGCAAGTTAAGGATAAATCCGGTTACATGAGTCGTAATATACTACAGTTACGCTAGGTACATTAGGCTAACTAACAGTTCTTCGTTCGCCAACCCTTATATATACATATATATACATATATATATATATATATATATATATATATATATATATATATATATATATATATATATATATATATACTAGTGGTGTGCCCGCGCAATGCGGCGGGACGTTATTTAGGGGGGGAGCAATGTTCGACGATTAGTTTTCTTTCCATGGTTAGTTTCCTTTAGGTTATAAATTATCCGATTTTTGGGTTATTTAGTTTGTATCTATATAATGCAGCGGACGATGGAACCAAGGGGAAAGGGTGAGAGGGGAGCAAGGTCTCGCGATTAGTTTTCTTTAAGTATGAGTTATTCGATTTTCTGGTACTCCGATTTGATAAGCTGTATATGAATATCATTTACGAATAAACAAATAATTTTCTTCCGGTTAATATTTTCCTTTTGTTGATCGATGATGAACATACTATAAAACAAATTTTTAATAGTTTTTGAAAGAAAGTTAAGTAAAATAATAATTGTCTTTTTTTTTTTGGTTGTAGTATATTGTTCTGTACTAAAACGACATGACCTATTAATATTATTTATTATTATTATTATTATTATAATATTAATATTAATAATATTATTATTATTATAACTTACATGGTATAATTCAAGAACCGTAACTAATAATGGTATAATTCGACTTCCCTTTTCTAAGTAAAAAAGAATGTATTTTATTAAGACTTCATACATTTTGGTTGAATTTTATAGTTTAACCACTACAAAGCAAGATATTTTCAAAAACTCACAAAATTTTAACAAATGTTTTCTATGTCCATTTTAAATTTTAAACCACCCATTTTTTTTACAATTATTCTTATGTATATATGCTTATGTTTTACAAATGCGAACAATAGAAAACATTTTGCCTTTTTAGTTAATAAAGCATATACATTACAACTTTTAAAACATGAAATAAAAAACATTATTACACAATTACAAGATGCAAACATCTAACTATAGTACAACTCTTAATTAAGTTACGTAGTTGTACCATAGACCTCAATGCATCCAAAATCAAAAACTTATCTGCTTTATTGCGAAAAACTATATCTTCAAAAACTCATGCATTTAACGTTTGACGATCTTCTACAAAGCGATTTCAGCATGTAAAGCACTCAACTCATCTCCCATTTTAGTTCATTGAATTAAAACAAATACCCAATAAAGAGATAAGCCAAACTACTTAATACAAACTACACCTTAGGAATTCACATCTCTATTTAAATAATAAATTACCTTTTTAACAGATTATAACTGGCCAAAGAATGTACAGGAGGTTAACTGGCCAAACCAAGGGCAATTTTGCCTATTTAAGCCATAGATCGTGCATCTCAACTTGTTTTGACCAAAATGCCCCTCTTTAAACTTTATCAACCATGATTTTGTATAAACAATTGCTGGACAGTTTTAGTAATAAACATATATATTCTAACATATATTTCATAAATAGAGTAAACTGGTAAGAAGGATAAAAACAGATTGTATGTAATAAACACCTCAAGGATTTTGGAATTTTGGCGGTTAAATGTTATGGCTTCATTAGATCACCAAGAAGTAAAATTTCAAACTTTCTTTAATTATTACATTGTACCTCGAAAAATTTACCCCAGAGAACACAACCTTCCCATTGCCAAAAGTGACAACAAAATATAGATTAAATCCATTATCATTCAATTAAAGAGAATAATCAAGGTGTAATTTTTCCAAAAAGAAATGCATAATAAATAATAAACCTTAAACACCATCGAAATGTAAACTATCACAGGTTTTTATTACCTTGTATTTAGTCACCACATCTTGAAGAAATGATCAGAGATAATATAAAACATAAGAAAAATCTTTCATTTCTTAATAGTCAAAATTTATAAATTGAAAAATGGAAAAGAGAATATACCTACGGTGATTTGAAACATAAGTATTTTATGTCTTTTACAACAGATCCACCCAGGTACACTATTTTCATTCCTAGTGGCAACATCTTCACTGAGATCAGGATCTGTCGTCTTGCTTCCAGCCATAGGAAAACCCACAATCTGCTTCATTTTTCCTCCTCGTTGTACAGTCAGTATCCTCAAAATAGGCTAATTATCAATATACAAACTGAAAAAGGAAAAAGAATGCTGAAATCGATATCATCGATAATTTCTACATATAATCAAGTTTGTCAAAATACCGATAAAAACATCGTTCTTGAATATTTATGCTAGATCTAAGGCCATTGTATTTTTTATACCAGATTCACCTCAACATCCACACATCCCATCCCTAGTGGCGATCACATCATCATCGAGACCTAGGTCTCTCATCGTTCTTCTAGCCACAAAAAAACATACAAGATCTTCTTTTTTTCACCGCCACACCACTCAAAACCTGCACATAATGCAATAAGGAAGCATCTAGTCATAAAAACACGACTAAACATGATAAATTAGAAGGTTTTAGAGAGGAAGGTGCAAAAATGTAACTGAAGGCTTTTGGAGCAAAAAAAATCACAACAAAGTTTCATATACCTGAATAGAACACACATTAAGCTGAATAGTACCTTCAACACCACATATGTCAGTTCTGAGAAACAAAATCGACTCAGAGAGCAATCTAAACAAAACGCCAAAAACCCAAAATCAAAACTCAATATCGTGTGCAGATGCAGTTTAAAAGGAGCAGATGCGATAATGCATTGACCAAAGTCAAAAAACAAACCTACAGAGCCTCGTCCTAATAATCAATTGCTCCATCATTTATCAAATCGATTGAAGAAATGGCGAATAAATCTAGTTCCAGAATATCGGTTTGGAACTACCGTCACTGTGATTGTTGAAGTGCAGAACAGTGAAGCCCGATATGGCGATGAAGACCGCATTGTGACAACTGAACCAGCTAAAGGAGGTTGAGGCAGAGCAGCAAGGGAGGCGGTGACTGATATTGCGATGAACCGGCAAAAGGATTTTGTGGTGGTGGTGACGAGGTTGTGGCGGTGGCCGTAAAGATGGCATTGTTGTAGCAGTGGTTTCGGTGGAGATATCTAGTATTTTTAGAGTAACAAAGGCGTTAAATACGAATAACAGGCTGAACGGGTCTAGGGTCCTACAATAGAGGAAGTTTGGTACTCACATCCAGAATTTTGTTACTCAGAGGTCAGAGCTGTCATATACGTATTTAGAGATTGGAAATTGCATATGCTTTAAAATTTGTATATTATGCATAATGAATGGTATCTCTTAATTTTAAGAGTTTCCATTTTTAGAAACCATTTTTCCTTTTTAAAGTAGTATATATATATATATATATATATATATATATATATATATATATATATATATATATATATATATATATATATATATATATATATATATATATATATATATATATATATATATATATATATATATATAGTGGGGGACAAAAGGGGGAACACCCTCATCATCCTCAACCCCCCAAGAACATTTGTCAGATATTTGTTCAAGCATATACCACATACACGTATAATACACAAGGTATACAACTAAAATACGAAAGAAAACCAAAGTTAGAACAACAAGATTTTTTTCTTTCAATATGTGTATTGTAGGTAAGCACTAATTGTATTTCATTTAAATGATGTTAGAGTTTTCACTTGATGATAAATTGTACCCTGATGAGTTATCTGGCACACACTAACAAAAGCCACAATATACTAAAGCATATAAAAGGTTGGCAAACTGCTTGCTTGAGGTCGTACAATGTATAAAGGAAAACATGGTGTAGACGTGTAGGATCAACAACTTTGGGTGGTTGAGCCATATAAACATATTCAACCAAGTTTCTATAAAGAAAGTAATTCTTAACATCTATGTGATAAATTTCCCAATAATGGGAATTTGCAATTAATGAAAAATCTTGGTTGTAGTTGGATTGACAATCGATACCTCGATTTTGAAGAAAACATTTTGCTACCGGACATGCTTTGAAACAAAATATAATCAATGTACTATTTAGAAGATCTAATAGAGTTCTTGTGATTATCGGATGACAAATTGTAGGTGGGGAGGGATGAGTATTTGAAGGGGATGGAAGACATGGTGGGATAGGTGGAGTATTTAAGGGAAGTGGTAGGGTAGGCGTGGGATTTATAGTTGGAGAAGTTTGGCATAAAGGAGGAGGTGGAATAACGACTTGAGGGATTTATTATGGTGTATAGGAGAGGGAATTGTTAGAATGGAATGGAAAATTCTCTCATGGAAGACAAAAACATGTCCTCTAGTATATGTCATATTGGTTATTGGATCAAAGTTGACATATCCCTTATTTTAAGGAGCATAACCGAAAAAAATACATGTTGTGTATTTTGGTGCAAGCTTGTTGAGTCGAGTGTCCCAAGGTATGTATAACAGAGGACATGAATGGTATGGAAAAGTAACTCATATGGTAACTTTAAGTTTAGTGTTTTAGAGGGAAGTCGATTGATTAGAAAAACGACAATGGCATATGTATCATACCAAAAAGTTGGTGGGAGGTTAGCTTGGAATAACAAGGCTCAAGCGGTTTTAGATAAATGATGATATTTTTCATGCATAAACACCATTTTGTTGAGGCGTGTATGGGAATGAGATGCGATATGTGATTCCCGAATCAGATAAAAAATTATCCATTTTTCATTTGATTAATTCAAGAGACCTATCACATTGGAAGTGGATAAATCCACATGAATCGTGTAAAATCGTCAATGAATGAAATAAAATACAGATATTTTACTCTAGATAGAGTGGGTGAAGGCCTTAAATATCATAATGAATAATAATAAACGACACAATTGTTTTGATCTTATTCATAGAAAAAGGAAGCTGAGTACTCTTAGAAATTGAACAGACATGACATGGGTTCTTTTATTGATTTATTCAATCTATTTGGAAAGGAAATAAAATGTAAAACATCATTAGACGGATGTCCACGCCGATTGTGCCACAAAGCTGCAAATGTTTCATGTAGAAGGTCATTGATGGTTGTCAAGGAGTAATCAAGTGGTGTAAAGTCACATTGATACAAGCACTAACGTAACCATCCAAGCTCGTCCAGTGGAGAAACTCTAGGGTTCCTTCTTTTGGTTTCAGAGATTCTGGATCAATGTATTGCATTAGATCAAGCGTTCAAAGGATAATTTGCATTCGGTCCTTCCAAACAATATAATTTTCCTCGTTCATTTGTAGTGAAACAAAATTGGTAATATTAGGGATGGTTAGATGTTTGAGTTTAGGGGGAGGATTAGGTACCTGTGATTGTGTTTGTGTCATGATATTAGGAAAAGAAAGGAAGAGAATGAGAGAAAGAAAATAATGATTACAACAATAGAAACAGAGGAATCATTGAGGATGGAATCGTATGAGCCTAGGCTCTAATACCATGAAAAGCCAAAACCGAAAGACAGATAAGAGAGAATGAGATATTATCATATTATCATTATTCAATAGAGATGGAGTACATATGTAATATATATCAGGAGCTAAACGATGATAGGGTTCAAATAACACACTATGGTCAACTTTATATAATATGATGATCATGGTATCACTTTATTATAACTAATCTACTCCTATCTGGTAGAGATGCATACTTATCACTTATTCACTTTATCAATTCTCTTCATCACTGTGTGAGGATGAGGATGGTGAACACCATTTCCCTCCTTCCTGTGGTGGTGTGAAGATAAAGTGGAGCTGATGTGGTGCATGATAGATAAAATATATACCAAATAACCTAAGTTTAATATGTATTAGTTTAATTTGATAACTCACACAATTCATTTATATGAGATTTGTTTATATAAGTTAAAGGCTTATTTTGTAGATGATTAAAAGGTTTATTTTTACTAAGCTCGTACATATTCTTATAATATCCTTAATGTTGTACGATAGTTTATTTCAGAAAAAGTTTTCATACAAACCCTTGTTCATACATGCTGCTTTACACAAATAACATTTATTTAGAAGAGCTATGTACTCATAATTTTGTGATTTAACAATGTAACCAAAAAAATGATAATTTTGAAATTTCTTCGACGAACCTTATTAATAAAAAAAATGTGTTTATTAGGCTGAAAGGAGTAGACTTCATTTTCGTTGGCGGCATCCGATGTGGCCATTCATGCTGGCGGCAACACCGGGCCGCAACCGCGGCATGCCTCAGCGGCAAGTGCCCATCGGCACAGTCTTGCCGTTTCTCTCTCTTGCGGGATTTGTGAGTTACAATGCTTTGGACCGTTGACAACGGTCAAATTTAAAAAAAAAATTTACTTTTTTTTTCAAAATTAAACCATTTATTACTCTATATATATACATACACTTGAGCTGATTTTTTCTACACAACCTTTATACTTATTTTGCAAGACGTTAGTCATCTTTCCGGGGCGTATTATGAAGCCGCGATGGCCCTCAAAGACCAAATCCGCAAGAAATATAATTTGTAGTTTTTTTATTTCAACTATCGACGTCTTTAATTTGTTTAAAATTTGGAACGTTTAATTTCGTAGGATTATGTAATTTGTCTTTTTAATTCAATGAAATGGTATTTGGTGTGTTTTATTTTTATTTAAAAAATGTTATGTTTTATTTTTATTTAATATATCAATTTTTAAATTAAAAAAAAAAAAACAATGTTGCCAACGTCTCACCCTCGACTGCAACAAGAAAATGATGTTACCAACAAAACTGACGTAACGCCTACGTGGCGGGCTTGCCTCCCAAATATTTGAGGCACCACTCCTTTCAGCCTTAGGAATCAAGCGTTTTTGAATATACCTTTTTATTGCTTTTCAGTTTTCACAAACTCACTTGCACGTTTCTAGCATTTCAAATTTTTGGGCATAAACAAGTATTCCTATTTTGTATCTTATGTTCATGTTGGTTTTGTTTTTTATCGTTATTTAAATAATTCAAATTACATCAAACATCAAATTATATTTGTGTAGACTCCTTGCTCTATCTAACACCTCCGGAGATCAAACAACATTGTCACATCTCTCTCTAACTTTTGTTATTATAGAAAAATACATTGGTCAAAATTTTTTGACATAAAATACTTTATTGTATGTATTTAGACCAAAATTTCTACTTTCCTAAAATGCGTGTAAAACAATAAACTCATTTCACCAAATTGATATAAAATACTTTATCATAGAAATTTCTACTTTCTTAAAGTACGTGTTAAAACATTAAAGGCTTTCACTATCTTCTGGAGTTTTCTTTACTTTTAGCATATCCACCAAAGATCCGAATACTCGAACCAATTGGTCAAAGTGACTTTAGTCAATGTTTCCTTTATTTTTACATATTCTATATACATATAAAATAGAAATAATCACCTTCTTAGACCATTATGTTATATTGTATGTTGAAAATATCAAAACAAAAAATGAATTAGACTAGAACAAACAACGTTAGACAAAAAGGATAATATATTATAGATTAATAATATCTTTTTGATTTGTAGTTTTTATATATTTAATTTATAATTAACCATTTATTATAATTATCACATTAGGAGTTTAAGGTATATGTGAAGTATAATAATTTAAAATCATTTTTGTCCCAAAAGTGACCTGTTGAGAAGGAATTAAACCAGAGATATTCTCATAAAAACAAAAGAATATTCCAATTCCGCCCCTCCGCATATGCTTCCTCTTCATAACCAATCCTCACCCACCACTTTCCCCTCCATAAACTCAACTTCACTCGCACACTCATTTCAACAAATCCCAAATAATCGATACCCGTTTTAACAAATTCCCCAAAATCTCATACCCATTTCACAAAATCAAGAACAAATCATACGCGGTTGAAGAACGATATGAAATTCGGCAAGAGTTTGAGCAATCAGATCGAACAAACATTGCCTGAATGGAGAGATAAGTTTTTGTCTTATAAGGAGCTCAAGAAACGATTGAAGCTAATCAACCCTCAAGAGAAATCCGGCGATGTTTGCAACCGGGCAGCTAAAAGACCGCGGGTTTCCGGCGGTGTTGCCGGAGATTGGACGGTGGGTGATGGTGGAATCGGAGGAATGTCGAAGGAGGAGATTGATTTTGTTGATTTGTTAGAGAAGGAGATTGAGAAATTCAATCTGTTCTTCGTTGAGAAAGAAGAAGAGTACATCATCAAATTAAAGGTAAATTTTAGAGTTTTCCTGCTATTATGACTTGTACATCATCACTCAAAAGCTGTACACTATGCTTTAAATTTTGTATAACAAAGAATGAGGCTACCTAAGCTTTTCTCAATTACAAATTTTGAAAACACCGTGTACATGTTGCAGATGCAGTAATACTTTAATGTACAACTTTTCACTGCACAATTACAAGTCGTTACTATTTTTTTAGCATAATTGTGAGCCATGCGTTTTAATTCACAGAATAATAATGCATAGAAGCTTTACCTCAATTGAAGCAAGTCACGTTTTTAGCCATGTACATGTCTTGGTGCACATGTTACAATCATTTAATGCGTGATCTTAGATAGAGACTCTATGAGAATGGAATTTTCTTTTTTGTGCATTTAAAGAAAGATAGATTCTATCTGAGTGGACGTCTTTTCTACACAAAGATTCCTTCAGTTTTGAACCACAAGAAAGATTCCTTGATAACTTTACCCTTTGAATTTTTGAATTTTTGATAGCATATTTATCACTTTTCGGCCGATGAATATTGCAACCTCTTCTACATTTTTTGATGCTTTATATTTAGATCAAACGTTACTATAATTAGAGAAATTGTATTGGTTCCTAATTTTTGTTCCTAACTTTATTCCTAACCATTTGAAATGATGACAAATGGATTAAAATATTATTAATTTTATTAAACTTTACACTTGTCATCTTTTCAAATGTTTAGGAATAAAGTTAGGAACAAAAATTAGGAACCAATACAATTTTTCCTATAATTAAAACTCCCAATCCGAATCTATTGGTTTAGGTCCACAAGATTTACCTTTATGTACATGGTTGCTAAAAAAACGTATAATCCTCCTAAAAAGGAATCAATTCGACTTTTAAAAGTCATGCAAATTTTTTTTATCACGTGTTAATTCCAAAAAAATAACAATCAACTTTGTTTTTGATACAGGAACTTCAAGATCATGTGGCGAAGGCTAAGGATTCGAGTGAAGAGATGATAAAAATACGAAAAGAAATGGTCGATTTTCATGGAGAGATGGTTTTGTTGGAGAATTATAGCGCGTTAAACTACACCGGTAAGTGTCGTTTTCTTGAAAACATTATTTTATGTTTTTTTAATACATTTTTCTCTAACTTTAACGATTTTATAATAATAAAACAGGAGTAGCAAAGATTTTGAAGAAATACGACAAAAGAACCGGAGCCGTACTGCGTCTACCCTACATTCAAAAAGTCCTACAACAACCATTCTTCACCACGGACTTGCTTTACAAGCTCGTGAAAGAATGCGAAGCGTTGCTAGACCGCCTGTTCCCTCTAACTGAACCGTCAGCAGAAGCTGATGGTTCAGATACCGGCAGTCACAACATTGCCAGCACCTCAAACGGTGGTGAGGGAACAGTAGGCTTGTTAAGCGCTAGAGAATTTGCGGAACTCGAGTACATGAAGAGTTTATACACAAAAAGCACGATTTCTGCTTTAAGGGTTTTGAAAGAGATAAGAAGTAGAAGTTCTACCGTTAGTGTGTTTTCGTTGCCACCTATGCAAGTGAGCGTGTTGGAGGAGACATGGAACAAGTTTCCGGTGCTTGAACAGTTAGCAAAATAGAAAGTATACGTTGATGTCAACTTTTTTGTGTATTTGTGTTTATTTTATGTTTGTGACTGGGTATTATAGATATTAACTATGATTGTAAAATGCATAGATATAAAAAGATACGGATTTTTCCATCATGCTTGGAATATTCGACACTTACTTTATAGACTACATTTTGTGTTTCGATGTTAACTCGTTCTTTGCTGTTTTGGTGAATTCACTGAATTGACTCATGCGAAACTTAAACAAACGATAGCGTTTTAAAATTCGATCAAAAATTAATTAGAAAACGCTAGAAGGAGGGCTTGAACCTCCGACCTTGTGGTTAACAGCCACACGCTCTAACCAACTGAGCTATTCCAGCTTGTTGTTTGAAAACGGAATAGATGACATATAAACACGTATCAACTTTGAATCGTTTGGATTTAAAACGGAAAAAGTTGACCGATTTCCATAATTGAAAACCCAAAAAGAAATAAATACTAAAAATCAGTCTTGAAAAAAATTGTAGAAACGAGAATTGAGTTTCAAATACTATAGAAATAATAACCAAATCAAATATAGCTTCTGCCAGTGCCTTATACGGTTTTCAATTTTATATGATCAAACTAACTTCCGCTCTAATTATGGCCTTCAAGCATTCCGGTTCATAAAACCGAAAAAAGCTCCATTTTATACTTATTTTCGGCCTTCCATAAATTTTATTTTCATTAACTAAATTAAACTCCAGCTATATCCAAGGTCACCCCGTAACGATCCTTGTAGACTGTGGCAGCACACATAATATCGTGCAGCCCCGCGTAGCCTCCTTCCTTACTCTACCCATCACCCTGCTACCTCCTTTTCAAGTCATGGTCGGAAACGATTCTCATCTTCAGTGCCACGGGTTTTGCCCCACTGTTTCGCTACAAATCCGTTCCACAACTTTCACCGCCCCCTTCTTTGTTCTTGATGTTGCCGGTGCTGACGTGATCCTCGGGTTGCAATGGCTTGCATCCTTAGGTACCATCACCGCTAACTTCGCCGTGCCGCAAATTACTTTTGACCACCAAGGTCAATCCGTCACTCTTACAGGAGAACCTCTGGCTCTTCCCGCGTCCTCTAGCACCCTCCACCACCTTATACAAAAACAAGCAGTAGCCTCGTTACACACGTTAACCTTCCAGCCCATACCCCTCCCCTCCTCAACTCCATCTCAAGACCCCACTATCCAACAACTCCTCCAGGAATTCTCTCCTCTGTTTGATACACCATCTGGCCTTCCACCTAGCCGACCACACGACCACCACATACCCATCTCACCCACCGCCAACCCAGTCAACGTCAAGCCCTATCGATACCCGCACTACCAAAAACAAATCATGACAGGCCTCATCTCCGACATGCTCCGTGACGGTCTCATCAAGCCTAGTAACAGCCTGTACTCCTCTCCGGTTTTACTAGTTCAAAAGAAAGATGGAACGTGGCGTTTTTGCGTGGACTACCGGGCTCTCAATGCCATCACAATTCGTGACCGATTCCCTATTCCCACTGTGGATGAATTGCTAGATGAGCTCCACGACTCCACAGTCTTCTTAAAAATAGACCTTCGAGCCGGCTACCATCAAATCCGGGTACATGACGCCGACACACATAAAACAGCGTTTCGAACCGTCGACGGACATTACGAATTTCTTGTAATGCCTTTCGGCCTATCGAACGCCCTATCCACATTCCAAGCGGCAATGAACGATATTTTTCGCGACGCTCTTCTAAGTACGTACTTGTTTTTTTCAATGATATCCTTATCTATAGCCGCTCACGAGAACAGCATTATGTACATCTCCGCCTTGTCTTTGAAACCCTTACCAGACATCGATATTTTCCCAAGCTATCTAAGTGTACATTTGGTGTACCTGAGATCCATTATCTAGGGCATGTCATAGGACCCCGATAAAATCAAATCTATTCAAACTTGGCCCACACCAACATCACTTACGGGCTTAAGAGGGTTTTTGGGCCTCACGGGATACTGTCGAAGATTTGTCCATAATTATGCCCATATTGCCGTGTTGGAAATCATGGTTCATGTAGTTAGTTTCAAAAACAAGAGTTTGCAACGGAAGCATAAAATCATGAACACAAATTCCATTTTCAAGAGGATCATGCTACATGCATGTAGAGATAAGATGAAGAACAAACATAGTTTAAGTTCAAGATCATAACCTTTGTTCTTGGGTTTGGTTTGGATGATTTTGATAGCTAGGAATCAAATTAGAATCCCTCTATAGTTGATCCACCACAAGCTTGAACACCCTTGAATGCTAGTTCCACAACTTGCAAGTTAGAACTCCTTTTCTTGTGAAACCAAAAACCAATTTTTGCTAACTATCAAGAGAGCTATTTGAGAGTTTCTTTGGCTGATTTTTGAAGCAAGAATGATCATCTAGACACCCTCAAAATCGTTCACTATATCACCCATAAAGCAAAAGAGAAGCACATGCAACTAGCTTAAAAGAAAGATCCATTTGATTTCTATAATCAAAAGCTAGAAGACACAAGGCATCTTCCTTTTCTTTTAAGTTCTTAATGCATTCTTTTCCTTCCAATATGGCTAGTTATATGATGACTAATGAAGTGCTAGTGGGTTGTTATTATTTATAAAACTTAGATAATTATAAGTTTATAAATAATACATCTTCTCATTTCTTTAATGGAATAACATTTAACCCATAATCAAATATATAAATAAACCATCTAAATATACAATCTTAATTGTATAATTATATATATATACATATATATATATATATATATATAATATATATATATATATATATATATATTATTTAATTTACTAATTAAATTAAATAAAAGGCTTACTTATAAATCAATTAAATCATTTAACAATTTAAACAATTTAATTGTTACTTAATTAATTCATCACATATGAATTACTAATCAACCTTTTAATTTTGTACTTATTATTATTTACCTCAAATAATAATAACCTACAAGATTAAATTGCAAGTTTAGTATCATTTGATGTTAAATCAAATTTAACATTCTAAATGATCAATCGGTGTCAAACTTGTTGTTGGTGTGACCCTATAGGATCATGTATTATTAGTAATATCATTTTATGATCATCCTTGGGCATATAGAACTAACATGCCGCCCCCTGACTGATCTTCTTCGTCAACCAACACTTACATGGAACCTTAAAGCCGATGAAGCTTTCCACAACCTCAAAACAGCTATGACCTCTCTACCCGTCCTTGCCCTACCCAACTTTTCATTGCCCTTCGACGTTACAACCGACGCGTCGGGTACCGGTATCGGAGCAGTTCTATCTCAACACGATCAGCCAATCGCCTTTTTCAGCAATAAGCTTTGCTCCAGAATGCAATCCGCTTCTACTTATATTCGCGAACTCTACGCCATCACAGAATCTATCAAAAAGTGGCGTCAATACCTCCTTGGTCGGAAATTCCGCGTTTTTACCGATCAACGTAACCTCAAACACCTCATGACTCAAGTCATCCAAACCCCGGATCAACACAAATGGGCAGCAAAGCTCCTTGGATACGATTTCGAGGTTTTCTATACACCGGGAAAGGAAAATCGTGTCGCCGACGCGTTAAGCAGGAAAGAAGAACCCCACCTACTAACCCTCTATTTTCCTACTTTTTTTTGGTTGCAGGTACTTCGAGATTATTACACCACCAACACTGATGGCCGCCAATGGCTCACCAAACTGAATCAGTCACCAGAAGCTCTTCCCGGTTACCGCCTCCATGATGGCATCATCTACTTTCGAGACAAAATTTTTATGCCGGAGATTCCTAGCTTGCGCCAGCAGTTACTTAACGAATTCCATAGCACCACCTTGGGGGGTCATTCTGGTATCACCACCACCTACCGTCGAATCACCTCCGCGTTCTTCTGGCCCAAACTCAAAAAAGAAATCGCTACCTTCATCAAACACTGCCTTGTTTGCCAGCAAACCAAATCCACTAATCTTCGGCCATACTGTCTCTTACAAGCACTTCCTATCCCTAACCATGTTTGGGAGGAGATTTCGATGGATTTCGTGACCCATCTACCACCGTCTCAGGGAAAAACTACCATATGGGTCTTAGTCGATCGCTTGACCAAATTTGCCCATTTCATCGCCCTTCCCCCACATTACACAGCCGCCTCTCTCGCCACGCTCTTCCTCCAGCACATTTACCGACTTCATGGTTTACCTAAAATGATCTTATCCGATCGAGACCCCCTCTTCTTGAGCAGATTCTGGAAGGAACTCTTCACCAAAGTCGGCACGAAGCTCTTACATTCCAGTTCCTATCACCCGCAAACCGATGGGCAGACAGAAGTGGTTAACCGCTGCCTCAAGGCTTACCTCCGATGTTTCGCAAGTGACGAACCAACGACTTGGCACAAATACCTTTATCTTGCAGAATTTTGGTATAATACGAGCTACCATAGTGCCATCGAGATGACACCCTTCCAGGCCCTTTATGGAAGACCGCCCCCGGCCATCACACACTACACCATAGGAAGCTCAACCATAGCCTCCATTGACGAGACTCTGGCTCACCACCAGCAGCTCCTCCATCTCCTGAAGGAGACACTCAAACGGACCCGACAATGCATGACAGACCAGGCAAATAAACACCGTATTGACAAATAATTTCAGGTCGGCGATCTCGTTCACCTCCGCCTTCGTGTCTACCGGCAAACATCCGTCCAGAAAAGAGATAGTCAAAAGCTTAGCAAAAAGTTTTTCGGGCCTTTCAAGATCATAGAACGCATCGGCAAAGTAGCATACTGCTTAGAACTTCCACCGGGCTCACAGATACACCCTGTTTTTCATGTTTCATTGCTTAAAGCATGTTATGGTAACACAAGCCCCACCGAGCTTCCATTACCAAACACACATGTGGATGATCTCCCCCTGTTACAGCCGGAAGCCATTTTAGACCGTCGAACCATCTTGAAACAAGGCCAAGCTACAAACCAAGTGTTAATCAAGTGGAAAGATAGGGATTCCACGGAAGCTTCCTGGGAAAATCAAGACGACATCCAGTTACCGGACCTCGAGGACGAGGTCACTGTCAACGAGGGGGGTATTGATACGGACCCTATCCGCATCCGACCTGCTAGAACCATCCGACGCCCAGCCCGATACCAAGATTAACGGGTCAATCGAACTAGTCATCATAACTTCCATGTAAACCCCACGTAGCCTAGCATGCATAAGTTAGGAGAATTAGTGATGCATTACTTTTCAGTTCAGTTCCTTAGATTTAGGAAGCACTACTTTTTTCTCTTCATATTTATGTTTGTATTGGTTTTTAAAAAAAGGATATGCAGAAAATCGTTCCAAAAATTCTTCTTCTTTCCTGTGATTTTTTTCCCGGAGACTGACCATCTCGAAGCGGTCGCATCACTCCAAGAATAAGACATGTTCCGAAGTTGAAGCACAAATCATACATAAACTCTTGGTTCTCAATCAAAGTTTATAAACCTAACCAAAATCACAAAACGAGAGAGTAAACTAGTGTTTAACAGTTTCACGATGATCATTTGATTACAAAAATGAAGAAATCGATCAAACTTTTTCCTTCTTTTATCAAAAATCGTTTTCATCTTCCTCTTACTTCTTCGTGGTCGATTTTGGCTGGTGCAAGCCCTAATGTGTATTTAATCCCTATTTATAATGCCATGTAAAAGCATTTTTAAGATAAAACTCATTAGTCAAGCTCATAATTTTATTAATTCATACTTAAGGTCAACCATGACTATTAATTTAATGTAATATTTCCATAATAATTAACTAATAATCATCAAGCTAGCATTCTTCATTTAACCATTCCTTTTTATCAAGATAATAAATATTATGTGAGCTCTGTATAACCCATTAAAAATTAAATTACTAAAACTTTTCTGAATAATTGTTTAATAACTAAATAATTACAAATCCTCAATAATAATTGACAAAATAATGCTTCTGGGGACATTGATCCGAAGCTCGAGTACGGTCCGTGCGCCGTTTTTCTTCTCTACCATGACGAATCAATTGATTTAATGTAGGCATATCTTAAGACTAAAAAATCTATTTCGGATTTGAGGATGTTAGTGTCAACGCGATAACCCGTTTATATAAGTTTTTTAATTAATTTTCTTATATTACATATATTTTGTTCTATTATAACTCTATATGTTATGGTTCAATTTGAAAATACCAAAAAAGCAATTTGTTGTTTTGTGAAGACGAATAAACACTACTACGACTAGTGGATGAGACAAAATATGCTTATTCATTATAAAAATGAACGTTGTAGCGTAATCGGAATAAACTATCGAATAAGATAGCATATTCATAAAGAGAAAAAACGGATAAAAGAATATAAGGACAACGTTGTCTCTCTCTACGAATTACACGAGTACAAGAATGGTTAGATGATTTCTTCACGACTTCGAATAGTGATTGACTAGCTCTTCAATGTTCTACTAATTACACTTTCAGTCCCTCAGATTTGTAGTAACATTTTCGCCCCCAAAAGAATATAGCAATGGAGTGTGGCGTCTTCTAATAACAAAATAGATAGGTGAACCGTGAACGAGTTGGAACTTATCAAAATGGTTTTTGTGTGAAAACATGCTCTCAAAGTGGGACAACACTGATCGAGATGATCCGTCAAAAAAAATTTTTTGTCTAAATAAATGTTACGTCAAATTGTCAAGTCGGTTGTGTGGAACTAGCTTGAGTGTACGGTGTATATGCGTTATGATGAATTTTTTACTAGAAAACTAGTAGCCATCATAGAATGAAGATTGTTAGGACTGTCGCAAAAACTCTGTTCCTAATGCAGTCTCCAATGATCAAGTTAGATTGTTGTGTAAACCGTAAAATGGAGCTGATTTCTTCGGACAAGATGTAAAACCTGCATTTTCTGGAGGTTTTTAGTTTTAACATTTAGATTTACGCTTAATTTATGGATTTATTTAAAAGAATATTTTAACAAAAGTATTTGAACGTAGACTTTTATGAAGTTATAATATAAAATTTTAATTTTGAAGGAATTATATATTTTATAAAAGGTTTTGTCAATTATATATGGGCAAATTGCACAAAAAAAAAAAAAAAAAAAAATCACTAAGTTTACATAAAGTTTTGATTTTGACACTGTGTCTATTTTTTTCTTTTTTGCAATTAAGTCACTAGGTTTTCCAAATTATTGCAATTTTGACCATTTGACTGATCATCCCGGTTGCTAGGTGACATGACATGGTGACGTGTTAGTCTTTCATAACGTGGTATTGACGTTGCATGATGATTGTTTCTATTTTAGCTAAAGAATTATTTACTTTAACTTATTTGACTATTAAGATAAATAATAACCTACTTAACACATCATTCATATATAAGCTATAATTACTGCTTTAACTAAACATATATATTACAATTTTAATATAATTATCAATAGATAGTATACTTACTTTCAATTCAACTTTTAAAAGCATGTTTTGAATTCCTTTCTATAATTATCAGTATATGATATATACAATCATCATATATCATCTTACTTTCAAAATCTTGTATTTGTATCCTTAAAAAATATCCTTTTATCACTTATAATTGTAGTTTTAAATATTACTTTTTAAAGAAACTGTGGTCATATCAACGCCACATCAAAGACTGACACGTCATTGTGTCACATCACCTGTCACCCAGTTGATCGACCAAATGGTCAAAATTAGAACAAATTGGAAAACTTAATGACTTAACTGTAAAAAAATAAACAAGTGTCAAAAACAAGATTTTGTATAAACTGAGTGACTTTTGAAATTTACCCATTATATATATATATATATATATATATATATATATATATATATATATATATATATATATATATATATATATATATATATATATATATATATATATATATATATATATATATATAGTTAAATTGAGAACCCTTAAAAGGTTGAGAACGTGAAAACAAATCTAAACGAATCATTTTTAAGGGTAAATTAGTAATTTTGTATTTAAATTAAATTGTAACATATTATAATTAAATCAGAATTTTCTAAAATCTAGCGATAATGATTGCAGTTACCTAAAAATAAAAAATTAATAAAATTTTATTTCTTTTGTTGTTAACGAAATATAAAAATATTTTTTTATAATTTTCTCTCACAATAATAAAAATCTACGTTTTTTTCTTTCTAAATTATCTTTAATCGTAATATTTGTAATGATTGATGAATAAAAACATAATCTTAATCAGAAATGAATACAACTATAATCATAAATGAATATATAACAATTTAGAGAAAAAGTCAATACTTCATAAATGTATATACATATATTCATAAATGAATAACAGAACAAAGGGAAAAAAATACAACGTCCTAATTAGGTATTTTCTTATAATCATGAATGAATACAATACAACATGGAGAAAAAGTGAAATTCAATAATTAACTATTATTCCATAATCATAAATGATTAAGTCATGATCTTCTCCACTTTTGATTGTATATTAGCATTACAATACTTCATTTCAAAAGGATTGAGATTCTTGATTTATCTTGATATTCTTGATTTTATCTGGATGTACAGTGTCAAATACTAAATAAATATATCAATAAAATTAACTAAATCAAGAGTAAATTGAAAAGACTAAATGACATTAACTAGTACATATCATGTAATCAACAATGAATAAAACATTGTAATCATCAATGAATAAAACATTGTATATATCAATGAACAATTCATGTAATCATCAATCAATCAGACAGTGTAATCATCAATGATTAGACTAAAAAGGAAAATTTTCCTTATGCTAATCATTAATGATTATGACTAAAAAAGAAAATATTCATTCTGTTATTCATTAATGACTAGTTGTCTTCTATTATCGATCATTGATTATAATATAAGTTGTATTTCCAAGCACAACAATTTATTAACATTCAAAAGATTTGAAATTGAAGAGGGGTCAAGTACAATACTCTATAACAAATGAAAAGTTCAAGTTTTTAGTAATCAAATTTTATTTGATTTTAACGGTATATGGCTATTTGCTGCTCTTAATAGTTAGCTTGAAAAAATGATTAAAAAACTTTATCTTATTAATTATTTACACGACAAATATATAGAAAATGAGTAGTGCTCTTGTTGCTTGATAATAGTAAATCTTTATAATGAGTAAAAAATTGTAATTAACTTTGAGTATTTAAAATAAATTTTGATTAGGAACTTTTGATCATACAAAGAAGTATTTATTATTTAACCCTTGAATTATTATTTGTTTTGAATTTGACACCTATATACAATGATGAATAATAATAAATTAGTAATTAGAACATAAAATCCAAAAAATTGTTAAAACACTTTATGCTCTTTGTGTTATTCAAACGAGGTGACCGGATAAAATGAATTTTTCATAATTCAAAAACCCAATTTCAAACTTCAATTAAATCCAAATTTCAAAACACTTACAACTTAAATGGAAGACAGAAAATCGCCATAGAAACCTCCAATCGACCGCGATCCTTCACTGTCCTCTTGACAACCCACTGAATTTGATTTACAGAGAAGGTTACGAAAAAATAATCAATTAATTAGCCGGTGGCAACGAGCATTTCAATTGTGTCCTTATTTCTTTCAGTTCTTCACATTGTCACCTCCCACAAATCTTGTAACCACCAGCTAGAAGTCTCCATTGCCACCCTCTTCCTTACCTAGAGCCACCAGCACCACCCTCCTCCTTTCCCAAAGCCACCAGTGTTGCCGTCTTCTTCCCTTAGATAGGGTTTCATCATCCATATATGTGGATTAGGTTCTATTCTTTTTCAATCTATCACTTCTTCAATTCAAGCTTTGCGTCAAAATCCTTGGAGAGACATGTACAGATCGAGAGTGTAAGTTTTCTGAACAATATAGCGATGGTGAGGGTCACGGGTATGGAGTTGTGACAATTTTGGAGATTAGGGTTCAAAGAATATATAAAGAGAAGCCAGAAACATGGGAAGAAATAGAGAGGTAGATAGATTTTAGGACTTGAAAAAAAGTAACTTAACTATTAATGACTATAATACCCTTCAAGCCTATTAAATAGTTACAATTTTAACACATTATTTTTAGAGTTTATATAAATGGCCCAATTATATCAGCCTTAGATCTTAATATTTGAATGGTCCATATCAGTTCTCGCGTTCTCAACCATTTAACTGTTTTCAATTGAACTTACATCTCTCTCTCTATATATATATATATATATATCATATTGTAACTGGGTGTTGATAATGTCAAATCAAATGACTAAAATAGTTATGTGTAAGAATTTTTATATAGAAAGTCATTTTGCAACAAAATTATTAAAACAAGCGCTGTCTAAGATAAAATTACGGAATTGTCATTATATTTGAGAAGGTTGTGGAAATGATCGCTATTTAACAAGTTACATAATGGTCACTATGTAAGACAAAATTACAGAAATACTCCGTATGTATAAGACAAAATTAAAGAAATGATTTATGTGTAACAAATCTATAGAAATCATCAATGTCTAAGACAAAATTACATAAATGGTCCATGTGTTGGAATTGGCTTGACCTTTGTTTTTTTTTAATTAATTTGCTTTATCCAAATATTTATTTATTTATTTAGTCAAAAAAATATATTATTAATACAACCATCGCAACGCACGGACAATCGCCATTCTTTATACTAAATTGAAAGCATGAAATAACAAAAAAGTAGAGAAATTACTTTTCAAAGGAAACTGTTTATTGTATTTTTTATTACGATGTTTTAAAAAAATAAATTTCAATAACTTAAAAAAAATTACTTTTGAGACAAAAATACATATAATATACTTTTAATTCGATATTAAAATATTCTTGATACTATGGTAAAATATTTCTGCCAACCTTGTTGGTAGTATTAGGATTAAATTATTAGTAGTTGAAATGATTTATTAAATAAATAATATACAACCTCAAAACTTTTTATAATGTACGAATTACCTTTTTTTATTACTATTTGTAGATTCTACTTAACAATTCACTAAACTATTTATCATGATTGTAACACAAATGTGATAAATATTTTACAATAAAATACATTCAAATTTTTTGTTTTGTTTTATTAATCTTTTTTTATATGTTTCATTATCATCAATATATCTATCTGTTAAGTATGTGGAGTTAAATCGAACTTAGGTAATCCTTGCAGCCGAAGAAGATCAGCTGACTGAAGCTACCAGGAACCAAGGCAAATCTGCCAATGCGGTTGATGGTTATGACTCGGTCGAGTCCTTGTCATCATCTGAAGGAGGTTCTTCGTCTTGGTTGGGCGAACTAATATGAATCGATAGATTTAAAGTAGTATCACGAGTAGGGGACATGTAGCCAATTGTGTCAGACTACTTTAGTGTATCAACAGTTTGGTTGGAACCGAAGTCTCTTAGATTAGCAGGACCGAGGCAAGCCTTACTCCGGTCCGGATCATCAGTCTTGAATTTGGTTTAGGCAATTAGATACTAAGCAATAGAGATGCGCAGGAGAAGCTACTACAGCAGATGTGTCTCCTAGACACAAGTTTCCAGGTATGTTACTGTCAGAAAGTTGCTTAGTCCAGTATGGTCCATGACCTGTCACCTCAGCTGGCCTATTGTAGAAAGCATAATGCTAGAAGATTTGTCATCATCTCTGAAGATCTTCTTTGCCCGGTATACATACGATCTTACAATTAGAATGTCAATAGCATCAATCTTATTTAGAAAAGAGAGCATTGTAAATATTATATATATTGTTTAGCATTCATCTCAATAATATACTATTTAGTTCCTACAGTGGACGTAACTTGATTAGTCTAGATCGAGTGAACCACTTAAATCATTGTGTTCTTTATTTGGTTGTTCGTTTCTTATTGTTATTCTCATTAGCTTTGATTAAATCGTGTAGCAAGTACATCTGTCGAGATCCTTAATCCTAATATTATCAAAATCAAGAACTTTTTTGTTGTTTTAATAAGTTGTAGAATGACTATGCGTATATTAGTGATACATAAAAAGACATCCTTAATTTTCAATAAAATTTTTAACTATTACTTCAATATTTTCAAGACTTTTACTGTTGATTCTACATTATTATTTTCTTTGTTTTTGATATCGATGTTACTTATTTTAAAAAAAAAACATTATATTTATTTCATCTCCGATTGTGTAATTCGTATATCAATCCTATGTTTTGTTTCTTCGTTGCCTATAAAAGATTGTATGAACCAAAACAGCCTTTACTCATAAGTATTTAATCTTACAATTATATTTATACACAACGCATATGTATACGTCTAATATACTTTATATTCTAATACTTTCATAGATTTACAAATTAAACATAGATCAATAAAAGAGTATCATATTACATGTAAACCAAACGTATTACAAATACAATTGGGATTCTAATTCCTTCTATTTCAATTCATCTGAAAATTTTCAACTCTTTCTAGACATAATTATGGAGATCAAAGGCGTCATTATTCTGTTGGAATTATCTAGTATATAGCTTTGGAGCACGCTCACTGTTATGGCTTATCTACATCCAAACCTTTTACAAAATTTCCCTTGACATTTTTAAATTCCAAAATATACCACACTTTTTGAAAACTTAATATGCATTGTAATTGCAGACTATTAAATCTACAGGGACAATATCTAGCTAACAATCATTTCACATTAACATTAGGAAAAAAATAAAATCTTTAAACCAACCTTTTGGAATGAGGATGTTACACTTTACAGTTAAAGATATGACATCTAGTCCATGTCATATTGTCATTTGATCGAATTTAGTGGAATTCATGTCGTTTTAAAAGTTTAATGATTTTCATGGAATATTTGATAGTTTGATTGCCTATCTAAACACTTTGATGAAGTTTTGTCTCTTATGCATATTATCCCTAATTTTTGTTAATATACTTATTATAACACCCATTGTTGTGCAATTTGAATAATAATTTATTTCAACATTTTCAAAGTATTTAACAGAAAAAAAATAAAATTCTTTTAGAAATATGTTGTAGATAATGGTCTCAAATAGTCAAGTCTCTAACGATTCAAATATTTAAAGTGTTAAAACCATGGGGTGTGCAAGGCATCAATAGATAAAAGGTTAAAGTAAACATTACATACATCTTAAATTAATATTTACGACTCTTCTAACTATAAAATGCTTTAAATGTCTTCAATCTTTATTAAGTCTTCCTAAACCGAATACATGTCAAAATAAAACATTAGACTTCGAAAGTCTAGTTAGTACTTCCAACTGTCAACTCTTAAAGGGTCATAGAGATGGTAGAACTCCAAGTCCAAATTCAATACTCCAAAATTTTGTTTTAAATAATCAAGCTCTCTTATTTCATCAAAATATAAAAGTAAGTAATATCATCGATGAGAACATTTGAATACACGAACATAATATAGCAAAGATGAAACATGTGACAAAAGAAAATGCATACATTTCTATTCCTTTTTCTCATTCTCTACTCTCATGTAGTCTCTTACACATACGAGACATTATAGTAAAGGAAGTTTAGATAATGTAGTAGCATCAAACTGAAATCCCGTCTAAGAGTTCATTCAAAGCTCGAATGAAAACTTCTAGCATTTCTCATTAGACTCGTTTAAATGCTTCAAAAGCAACTCGTATTTTGTTAGCTTAGGACCATCACACGTGAGATCGTGAATTGGGTTTGCAAAGTCCATCCGCTCGCCATCACTTTAGAAATTACAACTCACAAGCATCACTGCTTGCATGAGACCTTATTCCTAAAATGATAATAGTGATCGAGACTCCACTCAAGACATAACTCATCCTATATCAATGCAATGGTTATGCCCAAACTCTTTTATTCAACAAAATATGTGCAACACTTTTAAAACTCTTAAAAAGGTGTTTTCATACAACACATTATATATATATATATATATATATATATATATATATATATATATATATATATATATATATTACTTTATGCAAATAATGCACATAGAGATGAAATGGTAATAAACCATGACTCATAAAATAAGTTAGGCACTGTATTCATGAGAGTAACTCATATTAACAAGTAGAGGCACACCACTTCAATCCTAATGTGGGTAGAACACTTAGTAGTCACATAGTTATCATCATTTCAAGTAATTACTAACTAATTGAGGTTAATCATCCTAATTATGTTCACTCATCTTAAACATCTCAATTTATACTTTCAAAATCATCTATAAGTCCATACAAAAGCATATGAGAAAACTAGACAGGATTTGGACTTCGTATGCAAAAATTACAAAAAGTATATTTTCTATGAGGGATGGATTTTACCGAGTCAAATAACAAAGGAATTTGGCTCGACCAAGTCAACAAGTTTGATGACTAAAAAAAAGTTTTCAAGTTCTCCATGCCTTTAAATCAAGTCCAACCCAATCTTAATGACTTAGTATGACAATTAACATCCAAAATGTCTTTAAGCTTTTTGAAAAATAACTACACAAATATTAATAATTCAAATGTAATGAACGAACGATTTATGACATCAAATCTTGCTTATGAACAATACAAATCACTTTAACTTCAATATGAGTTGTAACTTCCAAATAAACATTAGATTATCACCAAAATTGAATACGGTGGGAATTTAAAGTTAGATTAGTTACCATAACTGAAGTTTACACCATTCTAAATTAGATAAACATTAAGTAGTACCTTCATCTTGCCCACCACCTTTTCTTCATGTTTTGCCATCAAGTCAAGCATCATCGTTTCAATTCTTGCAAGGGAAGTGGGTTGAGATTGAGTCTCATCACCGGCCCCACCCCCTTGAGCCTCAACTGACGGAGCCATGCTACGAGTGTTCACCATTCTGAGAAAGATGAACATTAATATAATAATTTACAATTATTTAGCTAAAACATAACTCTCCACTAGTGAGCACCTTAAGTTTAAGTCTAAGTACTAATCCTAGTACCTAGTTCACTTAAGCCGATGCTCTAATACCAAATTGTGACACCCCTCGCTAGGGAATTATTATAAAACAACACTTTATCAAATTAATACCATTAGTTTAAAAGATTTAAGTTCATCATTGCGTAAATAGGTCCCAAAACATCCAAATTCAATTTTAATAACGTATAGCGAGGAAGTATCAAAATTCAAGTAACAAGACATGGTTTAAATGGCCACACATCTTGTGGTCTTCTAGAATTAAAATCCTCGCCTCGTCTCAAGCTCCTAGCCTTAACCTGAGTATACATAAAAAATAAGTTAGGCAATTGAAATGCCTAGTGAGTTACCCGAGGTTACATCATTATGAGTGAAAAGACTAATCTTAACACTCGAGACAACCCCCAAAATAATAGTTTTCAAAGTATTGTTAGATAGCAAGACGTCATCTCAAGTTCATTGAAACTAAGTATAGCAATAAGATTAGGTAAAAACATGGATAGTTATGAAATGCAGTATGATGCATGATGCAACTATCCCACCCCGTGTCAATCTCTTAGGAGTCCAACTCACCATAGTGGCACCTACCTAAGTTCATGAATAACACGCATAAAGCATGCCACCCGATCCCCGTATAGGCTAAACTAGAACTAGTGGCCACTACAGTAGTTCCATGAGGGTTAGCAACTCCTTCATGCGGTTCCCTATTGTCGGGAACAGTTTTCCCTAAATCTGGGACAAACATCTCATTTTGGGTATTAACCCGTGATTTCCCTAAATCCAGGACAATCGTTACATCTTTGTCACAAGGTTCACTCGATCCACCCCTCCTATATTGTAACACCCGGCTTTTAAAACAAAAACACCCCTGAAAATTTTTCATTTAAAACATAGGTTTCAGTACTTTAAACCATAAACAAAGGGGTATATTTTTAATATAAACGGGTACAAGTGTATCAAGGAGTATACAAATACAGTAACCTCCTTATAAGCCGGGCTGCTACTGACAGCATCTATAAGTCCACTTCTTGAGTCACGAACTTTATCCCTACCCTTATCAGGGTTATGCTAACCTGCAGGGACATTTAACAAACGGTATGAGCTACAAAGCTCAGTGAGTAATCGTATCTGCAAATAACATGTATAAAAATACATTCATATATCTGTCTGGATGTCGGATCCAAAACTCCTAGCCTTACTGGCTAACCGTATGCCTCTTAGGATTTCACATCCTACTTCATAGCCTTACAGGTTGTTATTTGCATACTATCCAAATCAAATCATTTTCTGTCCCATATTTCTTAGTCACAATTGACCGCATCGTATTTTATGGCCATATAAGCCGCACCAAACAGTTTTAACGTTTATATCATAGCCATATCGGCCGCACCAGTTGGATTTAATCATCCGATGTCATAGCCATAAGGCCGCACCGTTTCCATGTAACAATATCATAGCCATATAGGCCACACCAGTTGGATTTAATCATCTAATATCATAATCATTTCTGGCTCACGAGTTTGCCCCGCTTTTGCCTAGACTCACGGCTCCGTTCTTGTTATGTCATTGACTCACGGCTTACCCGGTATTGTCTTTTTACTGACTCACAGCTCCGTTCTTGTCATGTCATTGACTCACGGCTTATCTGGTATTGTCTTATTACTTTTTTTATTGACTCACAGCTTCGTTTTTGTCTTTCACAGACTCACGACTTATCTGGTATTGTCGTATTAATGACTCACAGCTCCATTCTTGTCTATCGCAGACTCACGGGTTATCTGGTATTGTCTTTCCAATGTATCTGTAAACTGTCAAATTTCGTCCCCCAAATCTGTTTCAATCTGTAACAGTCCAATCAATACATATCATATATGATATAAGTGAGATTACTCACCTGGATCTTCGCTGCATTTGATTCCGGTTGTTTCTTGCTTTTGCGTACACCACAACCATTTATCCCGTACCTATATATTCATTTATATACCAAATGATAATAGGTTAATTACCATTTCAGTTGACTCTACTACACAAGAGTCCTATACAATACAATTGGGGACCATTTCCAATCATTTTTGAGCAATAACCATCATTATAAAAATTTAATACACTTCCCGAAATACGCGTATTCTACTACAGTACTTTCGGGAGGTCGTATACGCATTCCGACAATTTTCCATGAAGTTTCACATCATATTAGACCTATGTTCAAAATTTCAGATCAATCGGATAAGCCTAGCATCGAATTCAAACTTGGAAATTGCTCAAAATTTTAACAGAGAAGAACTTCACTTTTGCCGCACCATCGCGTCGCGAGGACCATGATGGTCGCGTCGCGAAGGCTGCACCCTCGCGTCGCGACCCACCCTATGGTCAAGTCACGATCGCTGAACAGCAAGCCAGGAAGTTCCGATTTTATGCTACAAAATCCCATTTTCTCATATTAAGCCCTTAATACACGACTTAATCAGTAGGGTTTTGTTCTAGGACCAAAACCTTTCATTTATCACAGGTTTTAAACAATGCAATTGGTAATTCCAATCCATTTCTAACATTTCCCGTTTTTCACATTTTTGGTCCAAAACCGAAATTACTAAGTTATAATCACTTCTAATGATTTAGTTCAACTAAAATAACATCTAGAAGTCATTATTAACCATTAAAATCAGGTTAATCACAAGAACTCACAATCTAGAGTTCTTGATCAAAATCTCAGTTCTTCAACAATAAAAACATACTTTCAATTTTTGAGATATGTTCTTAACACATGACTTATTAGAAGTTTAGAACCATAAACTTCATGATTCTTGACTGAAATTTCATTCACAAAAGTTCTCCCATGAAGAACACACAAAAACTTAGGTTAGAAGTTTCTTACTAACCTTAATTGCTTGAAAACTTCTAGCTCCAAGCTAATGATCCGATTCCACACTTCAATCCTCACGAATTCTGCAGGAATCGTGCTCCAGAAACCCTCCCGATCATCACCAATGTTCTGCACATTTGAGGGGAGTTTTCAACATTTTATATTTTCCAATTTTTCATTTTAGTCCCTAAGTTCCATTTCTTGGACTTTTGCCACAATAATCAAGTTTTATTACAATAAAACTTTCATTCCTTATCCTTTTGCCACAAGCAACAATATTTTTACATAATTGGTCCTACACATGGTCAAATGACCAAATTACCCTTTTATGGTAAAATGACCAATTTACCCTTTTTCTAGTATTAACTTTCTAATACTTAGAACACCGTGTTAAATCATAAATACACTATGATTAACATTTTAATACTTAACAAAAGTATCGTGGTGTTACATATATGCAATGCATGGAGGAATGATCAAAACATCTTTCAAGAAAGTCATAGTATGATTACTTGGAAAAAACTTCATCGAAATTCATTGATGATATGCACAAGTAGTAGTTATGCAACACATAGCACATAATATGTTATGCATAAAAGTAGTTTTTGAACTCAATATAGATTATAGATGAGGATGTGTACTCCCGGTAACACACCTTCCTTAAATCCTCCAAGAAGGATGCCACTTCCTTACTTCAAACTCCAACTACTCCTTTCCTATAAGAAAGAATATCCAACATTACTCATGACTCTAAGACTAGTTTTATTTCACTAATTAAGGATAAAATCTTAGTTAAACATTTCCTAGAAGTGGGCTTGGATCATAGAACCCAAAGCCCAAACCATAAAGCTAAAAGTCCAAAAACTGAAAATTCTGGCCAGACCCAGCTACACGGGTCGTGTAGCACCCAAGGAAAAACTGGACAGCAACCCCATAAACTCTACACGGGTTGTGTTTAGCAGCACGGGTCGTGTACGACCTGCTGTAGCTCCGTTTTTGATCATTTTCACCCCTTTTTGACCCGATTCAAGTTCGAACACTTCCCCAAACTCATAGACATCAAAAGGACATGATTCAAACCCAAATTATACATAATTATACTCAATTTAACCATCCAATATCATCCCAAATGAACCAATTCAAAGTTGTAACATAAACATTACTCCATAGCCTTCAAACATGGAATACTCAATTCCATTCTTTCACTTGGTAATTATCAAAAGGAATTCCTTCTTCCAAAGGCTTGGAATCATTATGAATCACTAAACTCATCATAGAGACACATTGGAGGATAAGAGTTGACTCAAACACCAAGGATTCACCCATAGATGGGTTTTCCCCAAAAGTTAGGGTTCATATGAATCAACTAACATCCACAATAGTTCTCCAAGCATTCAATGACCAAAATATGAAAGGATATCTACAAGAACTCGACATATATATCATTGGGATCATAGATTTCATCTCCCCCAACCTAGAACTCGAATTTATGCTCATTTCTCCCCCAAATGTGGGTTTCAAACAAGAACACCAGATTTCTTACATTAGATCTTCAAGGAATTGATGCAAACTACTTAGATCTTGATGGAAATGAGCTTCTCCTCTAAGAATTCACCTTGAAATTGCCTCTAGCCCTCTCTCTCCCTTCCAAATCGTGAAATGAAGAGAGATTGGGGTTTTTCCCCAACTAAAACCTCAAGTTTCCTTTATTTGCAAATTAGCCCCTCTAGCGCAACTACTCTTACATAATTGCAATGAGATCCCTCCCCACCCCACAAGAGTTCTAGTTTTGCATATAAGTGTCCCTTCTAGAACATCTTATGGTAATTCTCCTTTTTACCCATAATTATTTACTCTAAAATACACATTTCCTCTTAATTGTAAATTTTCATTTATATTATTATTATTAGTTATTATAATTATTAAAATTTATTTTATTTTTATTTATTAAACTTTTTACCCTAAATTAAGGATGTTACAAAACCTCCTAAACAATATAAACTTAAGATTTATTGAAATCCTTAAACCAAGGTCGATTTTAGATGTATAATAAGAGATTATACATTATGGAGTCCTATTGATGTGATTCAAGCTTCTAGTATTCCACTACTATTCACATTCACATACACACACACACACACACACACACACACACATATATATATATATATATATATATATATATATATATATATATATATATATATATATATATATATATATATATATATATATATATATATATATATATTCTTTTATGATCAAAATCACCACCAAGCTCTGCCATGCCCATAGCTACTCAAAACGATTAATGAGAGGGAAAGAGGAGAGTTAGCATTTTGTGTTGAAATCTTTACTCTACTATCACTTTGGCCAACAAGTTTTAAGTTTCATACTAACATCTTTAACTTACTTTCATAAACCCAACAAGTTATGATTCTTACAAGTAATATATGGCAATTAGTTTCTTAACATTTTTAGTCTCAACTAAGTCATGACAATGTCAAATCTAAGTTTCACGGATTTGGCAAGTTTGGTAACTTATTCTTCAAATTTCTCAAAATAACATCTATGGATATTTCTAATTTAGGAATTCCAACTTAAGCTTCTGAATATTATTTTTATAACATTTAAGTCTTAAAACCTAGTTAAATTAAGGCCACAATTAAATTTCTCAAGTTTAGCAAAATTAGTCCTTCTAATTCAAATGTTTTTTTTAACATTAAGTTTACTTTAAATTTACCAATAATTATTTTATTTTAATATATATTATTTATTTATTTATGTTTAAGTTAATTGTTTTATTTCATTTAAATTATCATAAAATATACTTTTATAAAAATAATAAAAATATAGTCCTAAAATATAGATATTACAATTATTTTTTTGTCATAAAATTTACTTTTAAGTTAATTGTTTTCTTACTTTAAAACGTTTCATGCCATAGTGTAGTTATTTTTTTTTGTCTATATTTGATATATTTTCTTAAAATTTTATAATTTTTTTACTAATTTTATTTTTAGCATTTGTATTTTTAGATAATTCATGGAAATACATTATAGTAAAATATTAGTTTTGTAATTAAAGATCGTTTTCTTATAATTTTAATTGTTTATGCAATAAATATTCACAAATTTAAATTCATATAATAAAATGGTAAATCAATATAACCTAGAAAATTATGGTTGCCCTTTTAAGATAATTATTTTACATGTAATTTAAATACAGTAAATAACTAAATATGGAAAGATTATTTATTTATGTTATTTTTCTCCTCCCAATATAGTACGTGTTTGTCTAATAATCGAAATATTGCCCATCTCGAAACAGCCATACGGAGGCCATACATTCATCCGCCCATAGAGAAACGTACCACTTTCTTTCTCTTTCTTCCTTCGCTGAATTCTTGAAGACTCCATAGCCACATAGAACATCATTTCTTTCACTATTAAATACGTTTCTTTGTCTTCAAGATTACAGAAACAAATCAACAATCATTCACGAGCTAACCCTTATTTTAATTTTAATTCCGATTCATACACACACCGTTATCTTGTCATCATCTTCCAAAATCCAACTATCACACACAACTTTTCACTTCAAAAATGGCTTCAATCCATTCAATTTCCCAATCACAGCTGTTTTCGAAGAAACCCCACTTCATTTCCACCTCGAAAACTTCTATATTCCCGATAACAACCAGCTTCAATCCACTGAATCGTGTTGAGCTGAAGTCCAAGAAAATGGTTGTGGCGGCGGCGGAGACGGCGGCGGCGGAGAAGTCGAAGAAGAAGTATCCGGGCGAGGGAAAAGGATTTGTGGAGGAGATGAGGTTTGTGGCGATGAAATTGCATACAAAAGATCAATCAAAAGAAGGGGAAAAAGAGGCTCAAGACAAACCTTTGCCTAAATGGGAACCCACCATTGATGGCTACTTGAAGTTCTTGGTGGATAGTAAATTGGTTTATGACACTCTTGAAAAAATCGTTGAAAACGCTGATTTCCCTGAATGTAAGCTTTCCTGATTGTTAACCTTTTTCTCTTTCATAATCGAGTTATAAGATTGCGATAGCTTAATAATTGTAAACGGTAAAAAGAATCATGCTTTTTGTGTGTTGTTAATGGTAGAATTCCTCATATAGGCTAAAAAATGTTCCAACTTTATAAATAAAAACCTAGTAGAATGATGCTTACATATGAAATATGTAGTAAACGTTTATTGGGTGTTCATTAATTTTCAAAATTTGTCCTCCCGATCTTTACTCCCACATGTTTTAGATAGAGATACATTTTGACTTTTATGGTCAACTTTTCTAGGATCTAATTATGATTTAAATTTGGTTTGTAACCCTCCTTTTATTGAGTACATCTATGTCGCTTGAGAGTTATATTTTTTTGTCCAAAGTGATTATTCCAATTTCCTTGAGTATTTGGCGAAAGTTGGGACAATTGTTTATGTCTCATTTACATTGGTCCCTAGAACATAGTACAACCTGTTAAATCATGTCATTAACGCAGTACAAACTGTTAAATCATGTCATAGTACAAACTGTTAAATCATGTCATTAACGCAGTACAAACTGTTAAATCATGTCATAGTACAAACTGTTAAATCATGTCATTAACGCAGTACAAACTGTTAAATCATGTCATAGTACAACCTGTTAAATCATGTCAAGTACTGCTTTTTGTGTTCTCACATGCTATGAACTTTTTGTTTCTTTTTTTTTTAGATGCTGAATTTAGGAACACAGGATTAGAAAGGGCGAAAAGTCTTGAAAAAGATTTAGCATATTTTAAAGAACAAGGCTATTCCATACCCGAACCATCATCACCGGGGCTCAGTTACTCATCTTATATTGAAGAGTTATCAAAAAAAGATCCACAAGCATTTATTTGTCACTTTTACAACATTTACTTTGCTCATTCAGCTGGCGGTCGAATGATAGGGAAAAAGGTTAGCAAACTTTAATGTCCTTTACAAAGTCTACATCCGTTGTTTCTTTTTTACTTAATACAGAAAGAACGACTTAACAGTCAACAGATAAAGTTTACATATTCCAATTGTAGGTAGCCGAAACGGTATTGAATGGCAAGGAATTGGAGTTCTACAAATGGGAAGGTGATCTCAAGGAACTCTTGCAGAATGTTAAGGAAAAGTTGAATGAAGTTGCCGAGGTAAAATTTTTTGCTTTTATTTATTTTTTAAATTAAGAGTTATACTTTGAGAAATCTACCAAATTATAGCATTATCCTAACAAGAGTTTTTCTTACAAGAAATCTTTGTATTTGGGTTATATTGCTATCAATAAGTAGGATGCTAGAATAAACAAAATAAATGATAGGAAGTTGTTATTGTTTATATTTAACCTTTGAAGTTATATCAAATAATTTGTAACATGATTTATTGTAACATGTTTGTTATGGTATTATAAACAGAATTGGACTAGAGAAGAGAAGAACCATTGTCTTGAAGAAACAGAGAAATCTTTCAAGTGTTCTGGGGAAATTCTCCGTTTGATATTGTCATGATGATGAAAAAAACACGTCAAATCTTTTAGTAAACTTGTAATATTTACGGGCCAAGCTCTAAAACTTGTTGATACATGATATTTCCTGGGTTTTTTTGTGCCATGAATTGTTGCTTTTCTGTGCATAATGTGTACGTTTGTATTAAATGTTGAACATGAAAGTGAAGAAAATAGGTGCGTCAACTTTCTTGAATTGCTGATATTGTGTTCTTCATTTTCCTTATACTCTTTATATACCTGTTTGGAAAAAATATAGAAAAACATAACGTGTTTTTCACTTTGGTTACTTGATTATTTGTTTGCAGTGGTTGAATCATCATGCTTATTACTGTTTGTAAAGATCATTTTCGTCTAACATAAGTTAAATTACAAAAAAAGGGCACAACTTAGTTTCATCGTTTTATCGATTAAGCTATTGAAGTAGTAATTTGCTGTGGTTATTATAGCAACGACAGGTTCATTGATGAAACTGTGAAAATACTTTATGATTATTTGTATTTTGTATTGAGATCGGAATCTAATGGAGATGCGTTGCAAATAGGATAGAAATCGAAGTAGAAAGAATAACAATTGAGGTTTAAATATGTTCATAATATTGAATGTTTGCAAATATCGCTTTTGAGAGGGGATGTCTGTGAAAGATGCCTTCAAAAGTCAAAAGCAAAGTCAAACACAAATAATTCATGTGGGCCCTACATGAATAGTAATAATCAAAATCAAATTCCAATTTGAAGTTTGAACATGACTCTACGCTTCAAAAATCTCAGGAGCCTGCAATATGTTTTTCAATCTTTACTGCAACATGTCAGGTCATTCTAGAAGGATGATTATTTTCCAAATGAAATCGTCCAAAAACCATTGAATGAAATATATATATATATATATATATATATATATATATATATATATATATATATATATATATATATATATATATATATATATATATATATATATATATATATTGTGAGGCTCTGTGTAGTAAAGAAAAGAGAGATATATTTTTCAAACCAAATCTTGTAACCTCCTCATTTTTCTCATATAGTGATCATCATCGGTTGTGCCCGTGGTTTTTTTCCGAAAGGGTTTTTCCACGTTAAATTCTTGTGTCCACATTTATTTTTCTTTATCGTATTATTATTTTATTTTATTGTCGATATAATTTATTCATAACAAGTGGTATCAGAGCCACGTTGTTTTCTATACTCATTCTCAATTTTTTGAGTATTATATCGACATGGCTACTTTAAAATACGATATTCCATTGTTGGATCGAGATACAAGATTTTCATTATGGCAAGTAAAAATGCGAGCTGTATTGGCTCAGTTGGACCTTGATGATGCTCTGTTAGGCCGAGACAAAATGCATGCGTCTTGGTCAGATGAAGAAAAGGATCGTAAAGATCGTAAGGCTCTCTCTTATATCCATCTTCATTTATCTAACAATATTTTGCAGGAAGTTTTGAAAGAAACTAATGCAGCCTCTTTATGGCTAAAATTAGAACAAATTTGCATGACCAAAGATCTCACAAGTAAGATGCACCTTAAACAAAAATTATTTTCGCTTAAGATGCAAGAAGGTGGATCATTGCTGGATCATCTTTCGACGTTTAAAGAGATCATCACTGATCTTGAAGCTATGGAGGTAAAATATGATGGAGAGGATTTGGGTTTAATTCTTTTATGTTCTTTGCCTAGTTCTTATTCAAACTTTAGAGATACCATATTATATAGTCGTGATACTTTAACACTTCAAGAAGTTTATGAAGCTTTGCATGCCAAAGAAAAGATGAAAGATATGGTATCCACTGAAGGTTCAAGTTCTAAAGGAGAAAGTCTGATGGTTCGTGGCAGACCAACAGATAAGAATGATTCCAAAGGCAAGAACAAAAGAAATTCTAGAAGCAAATCTAGATCCAGACGTTCCAAGTCATGCAACTATTGTAAAAAGGAAGGACATGATATCTTTGAATATTACAAGTTGAAGAACAAGGAGAAAAGAGCTTCTAATCAAAATCACAAACCAAATCAAGATGATGAAGGAAAAGCTACTTATGCTGCTGAAAATAATTCTAACGGTGATGTTCTTGTAGCTTTTGCAGGAATCCTAAAAACCAATGATGAATGGATTCTTGACTCAGCTTGTACTTTTCACATGAGTCCAAACAGAAGCTGGTTTACAAATTATCAACCTATAGAAGGTGGCTCCGTATTGATGGGTGATAATGCACCATATAAAGTCACTGGAATCAGTTCAATTCAAATCAAGATGTTTGATGGTGTTGTCAGAACTTTGTCTGATGTTCGACACGTTCCAGGTTTGAAAAGAAACCTTATTTCTTTAAGTACTCTTGACCTTAAAGGGTACAAATATTCCGGTGAAGGTGGAGTTTTAAAGGTTTCAAAAGGCGCTATGATTGTCATGAAAGCCGATATCAAATCAGCAAACCTGTATCATCTTCGGGGTACAACAGTAACAGGTAATTCTAATGTTACTTCAAATTCATCTACTGATACTACTAACATGTGGCATATGCGTCTTGGGCATATGAGTGAACTTGGTTTGACAGCATTAAGCAAAAGAGGATTGCTTGATGGCCAATGTGTTGGCAAACTGGAATTCTGTGAACACTGCATATTTGGAAAACACAAGAGGGTGAAATTCAACACCTCGGTACATACTACAAAAGGCATTTTGGGAGTATGTACATGCTGATTTATGGGGACCATCTCAAGAAGCATCACTAGGAGGTGCTCGTTATATGTTGACAATTATTGATGATTATTCAAGAAGAGTTTGGCCATATTTCTTGAAGCTTAAATCTGAAGCATTCTCTGCATTCAAAGAATGGAAAGTCATGGTGGAAAACCAGACCGGTAAGAAGGTTAAAAAGCTTCGCACAGATAATGGTATGGAGTTTTGTTCAAATGAATTTAATTCATATTGTAAACTAGAAGGAATTGTTAGACACTACACCGTTTCTCACACACCTCAACAAAATGGTGTAGCTGAACGTATGAACAGAACCATTATTTCAAAAGCCCGTTGTATGTTATCTAACGCAGGATTATCTAAGCGTTTTTGGGCAGAAGCTGCTTCTACTGCATGTTATTTAATTAACATGTCACCTTCTATTCCACTTGATAAAAAGACTCCTATTGAGGTATGGTCTGGCTCCCCAGCAAACTATTCAGATTTAAGAATTTTTGGTTGCCCTGCTTATGCTCATGTTGATAATGGAAAATTAGAGCCTAGGGCAATTAAATGTATCTTTCTTGGTTACAAGTATGGTGTGAAAGGATATAAGTTATGGTGTCCTGAAACTAAAAAGATCGTGATTAGTAGAAATGTAGTATTTAATGAATCAGCTATGCTACATAAAGATTTTTCTACTAATATTCCTGTTGAGAGTCAACAAAAGACAAGTGTGCAGGTGGAGCAATCTGTTGACTCAGAACATACACCAGAAAAAGAAAACTATATCGATCAAAATCCATCAGTTGAGCAAGAGTCTTCTACTCCTACTCCTACTCACCAACCACAACGTTCTATAGCAACTGATAGACCTAGGAGGGTTATTCATCCTCCCAAGAGACTTATAGAAGAAGCAAACATTGTTGCTTATGCTTTAAACGTTGCTGAAGAAATTGAAGGTATCAAAGAACCTTCAACTTACACGGAAGCCATTACTTCAGAACATTGCAACAAATGGATAATTGCCATGCATGATGAAATGGAATCTCTTGAAAAGAATGGCACTTGGGAGTTGGTGAAATTACCAAAAGAAAAGAAGCCTATCCGCTGCAAATGGATTTTCAAAAGAAAAGAAGGTATTACTCCTAATGAGGAAGCAAGATTTAAAGCAAGGTTAATTGCTAAAGGCTATAGCCAAATTCCAGGCATTGATTTTACTGATGTTTTATCTCCTGTTGTTAAGCATAGCTCAATTCGCACTTTACTTAGTATTGTTGCCATGCATAACTATGAGCTTGAGCAGTTAGATGTCAAAACTGCATTTTTACATGGTGAATTGGAGGAAGATATTTATATGGAGCAACCTGAAGGCTTCATTATCCCTGGAAAAGAGAACTTGGTATGTAGATTGAAGAAATCTCTTTATGGGTTAAAGCAATCCCCAAGGCAATGGTATAAGAGGTTTGACTCTTTTATGCTATCTCAGAATTTTAAAAGATCAGATTATGATAGTTGTGTTTATTTTAAGTCAGTCAATGGTTCATCAATATATCTGCTTCTTTATGTTGATGATATGTTGATTGCTGCGAAAGATAAACTAGAGATAGCAAAACTGAAAACACAACTAAGCAATGAGTTTGAAATGACGGACTTAGGTCCATCCAAGAAAATTCTTGGTATGGAAATTACTCGTAACAGACAGCATGGAAAACTATACCTGAGTCAAAAGAGGTATATTGAGAAAGTTCTTCAAAGATTCAACATGCATAAAGCCAAGCCAGTGAGTACTCCATTAGCTGCACATTTCAAACTGTCTTCAGCATATTGTCCAAAGACAGATGATGAAATTAATAACATGGCGAAAGTTCCGTATTCTAGTGCAGTTGGTTCTCTAATGTATGCCATGGTATGTTCTCGCCCTGATTTATCTCACGCTTTAAGTGTTGTTAGCAGATATATGGCTAACCCAGGAAAAGAGCATTGGAAAGCTGTTCAATGGATTCTTAGATATTTATGCGGTACTTCCAATGCATGTTTACAAATTGGAAGTTCTGGTGAAGGACTGGTGGGCTATGTAGATTCTGATTATGCTGGAGATTTGGACAAAAGAAGATCTTTGACAGGCTATGTCTTTACCATTGGTGGATGTGCTTTGAGTTGGAAGGCAAGTCTACAGACCACTGTTGCCTTATCCACAACTGAAGCAGAATACATGGCAATTTCTGAAGCTTGTAAGGAAGCTATTTGGTTAAGAAATTTATACGGTGAACTTTGTGGAGACACATCTCCCACAAAGAGTTTTTGTGATAGTCAAAGTGCTATTTATCTCACAAAAGATCAAATGTTTCATGAGATGACGAAACATATTGATGTACGTTATCACTTTATTCGAGATGTTATTTCCAAAGGTGATATTCAAGTTCAAAAGATTAGCACTCATGACAATCCGGCGGATATGATGACGAAGCCGGTTCCAGCAACTAAGTTTGAGCTTTGCTCAAGCTTGGTTGGTATGACAATCTAATTCCAAGGATTGTCGGCACACGATGATTTTATAATGAGGAGTTCTACAAGTGTAAATTCGTCTCAAGGTGGAGTTGTTTGATTACTTATTGCTTTTAAAGTCAAGGTGGAGATTGTGAAAGATGCCTTCAAAAGGCAAAAGCAAAGTCAAACACAAATAATTCATGTGGGCCCCACATGAATAGTAATAATCAAAATCAAATTCCAATTTGAAGTTTGAACGATGACTCTACGCTTCAAAAATCTCAGGCGCCTGCAATATGTTTTTCAATCTTTACTGCAACATGTCAGGCCATTCATCCCTATATATAGGGATGATTATTTTCCAAATGAAATCGTCCAAAAACCATTGAGTGAAATATATATATATATATATATACATAGATATATATTGTGAGGCTCTGTGTAGTAAAGAAAAGAGAGATATATTTTTCAAACCAAATCTTGTAACCTCCTCATTTTTCTCATATAGTGATCATCATCGGTTGTGCCCGTGGTTTTTTCCCGAAAGGGGTTTTCCACGTTAAATTCTTGTGTCCACATTTATTTTTCTTTATCGTATTATTATTTTATTTTATTGTCGATATAATTTATTCATAACAATGTCTCCCAAAAATTAACTTTTACAAAACAACAGAATGTTTAATGACATGTTTCGGAATCCAAAAACTAACTTATAAGCTAGCTAACAAACTAGGTGTTTTAAACACCACTAAGGCTGTGTTTGGCGCGCCAAAGCTAGCGTTTTTACTAGCATTTATTTCGGGCTTTTTTATTTTGACATATTTGGAAGACCAAAATTTAGCTTATAAGTTAGCTAGACAGCTAGTGTTCTCATACGTTACTATCAGTAACGTATGGAGATGGCTTCTGAATATGTTCCCATTTTACCCTTGAATATATCAGACATAGAAATGCAGATACGCTTCACTCTTCACGATTTATCCAAAATTCCCTCCAAAATCGTTGCAATTGCTTTATCTCGTAAACAATCTCCCTCCAAATCGTGATCGCAATCCTTGCTCGATTATATATAGGAGGCAAAGTACAGTGATTCAGATCGATTTCTCTTTGCGATTTATCCTCGACATTGATTTCGTTTTCAATTTGGTTATCGGCGGCGACGTACAATCGTGATTGCAATCGGTAATCAGGTAACCATCGACTTCCATTTCCTTTTCAAGTTGGTTATTGCAATTTTTTCAATTCATAGACTTCAATTTCGTTTTCAATTTGGCATTCCTGTTATATATGGCATCGGTAATCATCTGTTAGCATCTATTTCTCTGTTTGCGATTTGGCTTTTAACATTAGGACTGATCCTGATCAATTTTTTTCTTTGCGATTTAGCTTTAACATTAGCGGATTCAATCGATTTCTGTGTTTGAATCACTCGATTTCCATACCTGAAAATTAAACAAACACGCAAATTGAAGTTTGTGACTAGCATCTTGTTTGCGTGTTTAGATATCTGTTTGAATCTCTGTTATATCACTCGATTTCCTGTCTTTATTATGCCGACATGATTCTGATCTTGTTTGTGAGTAGCATCTTGTTTGCGTGTTTAGATATATGTTTGAATCTCTGTTATATCACTCGATTTCCTGTCTTTATTATGCCGACATGATAAAGACAGGAAATCTAGTGATATAACAAAGATTCAAGCATATATCTAAACACGCAAACAAGATGCTAATGACAAACAAGATCAAAATCATGTCGGCATAATAAAGCTCACGAGGCCTTTAATCGTGCACATTCATCTCTTCGAAATCGAGGATATATCGATTTCACTTCCAACCAATGCTCACGAGGCCTTTAATCGTGTACATTCATCTCTTCGAAGTTGCATCGAACGTTCCTTTGGAGTGTTGAAAAAGAGGTGGAAAATATTGCACAAAATGCCAAAATATAGTGAGAAAACGCAAATAGATGTGATAATGACAACATTTACCCTTCATAACTATATTCGAATGAATGACTCGAATGATATGGGCTGCAGGAAGTTTATTTTAAATCTGAAATCTTTTGGTTTAGTATTTACCTTAATATAATTTAATGTATTATGTTTTTTCTTATAATATTAGATTAATTTTGTGCATATCATTTTATGTCATTTTACGATTTCTAGCTAGTTTTATCAGTTAGTTTTTACCAAACGTCTTTTATTATCCGCTAGTTTTTCAGCTTAGCTACTTTTTCAGTTAGTCGCTAGTTTTCTAGCTACCCGCTACTTTTTCAGCTAGCAGCTAGTTTTTCAGTTAGTCTGGCAAACATAACCTAATAGTAACGTTTTGAGAAGCGGTTTTAAAATGTTCCATTTTATCCTCACAGGAGACATGCTTCCTTTATCCCAAATTATCTACTATTCCTTTATCCCAAATATTATCTACGCTTTCTTTATCCCAAATTGACATAAATCTACGCTTCCTTTACCTTTCACAACTATATTAGAAGGAATGACTTGACAAATATGATTTTTCAACATCGTTGAACAACATTATGATTACATACCTTCAGAAGAACAAAACAACAATTCAATATCATGCGAACATTCGAGAGTCACGTCACGAGATGCGAAAACTCAGTGATAACATTGCGAATATGATATTAGATGTAAGATATTTATTTTAAACTCTGTAGTATTTTATTTAGTATTTAATTTAATGTATTATGATTTTCTTATAATATTTGATTAATTTTGTGCCTGTCATTTTATGTCATTTTACGATTTCCAGCTAGTTTTATCAGTTAGTTTTTACCACACATCATTTATTATTAGCTAGTTTTTCAGCCCAACTAGTTTTTTCATTTAATTTAGTCGCGAGCTTTTCAGATAACAGCTAGTTTTTCAGTTAGTTTGCCAAACATAGCCTTAATCTTTGAGTTAAACTTTTTTTTTCGGTTTCGTTCTTTTGGAATCGGCTTACAGTTTCCATATTTAATTGAGGTAATATAACCACCGTTCGTAAAAAAATTATGGTTTTATAACGTTATCTATTTTTCTATAAATGCGTATTTCTATAGTTATAGTAGTTTATTCATTTATTGGTCATTTTAATAAAATTATTATATCATATTGGCCATCAACCACCTTCCCGTAGTCGTCGGTCCCCACTCACGTCGCAGGAGAAATCAAACTCAATTATTTGTGACTTTTGGCGAAAGTTACGTTGGTATATACCACCATGTATGAAGCATTAATTCTTGAAGATGACACAGGTCTTCACCCAGAACAAAACAGAACCAAAAACAAACCCATAACATAAAAGAAAAAGAAAAACAAAACAGGAATGAAGATTTGAAATGGGATGATGTAAGTGCACAGATCGATGGCCGGCAACGTCTTCCCCCCACACGCACTGGCTATATATGTCTTGCTGTATTTATAAGCCGATTAAAAAGGTGGTTGCATGACGCTTCTCTGGATCTGAGATTCCATATTGAAACCCCAAAAAGGTGGCAAAAGAAGAGCGCCCCGTACATATGTTTGACAAAGTATGCAGTAAAAAATTTAGACACGTGTATGGTGTAGTGTAATTTGGTATAGTGAATTGTGCGTATTTCATGCCAGAAGCTGTCTATATAAGATGTAGGTACCCAATGTCATGATCCAAGAAAAGCAGCAGGTAGCAAGAAATGATGATGAAAATGAGCAAGTTGATATTAGTTTCAGTTGCATTGGTTTGGTGTTTAGGGGAGGTTGTGCAGGGCTTCACGTATGACGATAAAGAGCTTGAAACGGAACAGGGGAAGATGGCTATGTTCGAAAGGTGGAGGAGCCACCACCAGATGGAGGAAATAAACGAACAAAAGAAAAATGCGCAGTACAACAATTTCAAGAATACCCTGAAATTGGTTCACTCGACAAACAAGGCGAACAAGTCATATAAGTTAGAGCTGAACCGGTTTGCCGGGATGAATTTGGAAGAGCTTCAGCAGCATACTGGATTTAAGTCTCCACCCGGTGATTGTCCAAAAAAGCAAGACGAAGCAAAAGCCAATCGCGATGGCCAGCCTTTCATGTTTCGTAATTTCACTGATATCCCTCCCAAGCTTGATTGGAGAACCAAAAATGCGGTCGGCCCAGTAAAGAATCAACAAGGATGTGGTAAAGCCTTTTTTCTAGAAACGATCGTCTCAGCTTTTTTGCAAATTTTATATCGTTAATAGGATAATAATAATAAGGCCATCCGTCATGTTGTTCAGTATCAAACAAACTAAGAAACGCTAATGGAATTTTGTAATATTGCAGGATCTTGCTATGCGTTTGCAGGGGTGGAAGCAGTTGAAGGTTTACATGCGGTCAAAAACAAACAGCTTGTAGAATTATCACCAAAAGAATTGGTCGACTGTGCAAATGTCGGGGGATGTAATGGAGGGTATTTTACAGCGTGTTACGAATACATTGCAAAGCATGGAGGTCTAACTACAATGAAGAACTACCCGTATGTACCTAAAGTTGAACCTTGCAACCTCCAAAAGGTACGTACCATCGACTTTGTATTCAAATACCAATCTCCTAAATTACAACTTGTGTATGATGATCTTAACGTTTTGTGTGGCAGGAGAAAGATATTGCAGTAGAAGTTCATGGATATGAGAATATGCCTTCGCCGGGTATTGAGGAGGATATGTATAAAGTAGTAGCAAACCAGCCTCTAGCTTGTTGCATGGAGTGGAACGAAAATGTATCTGCTTATAAAGAGGTAACAAAAAACTCAAACTCTCTCACGCATTCACAATATTATTTCGTTTTAATATCAAAAACTAAATCATCCATTAATGATACGACTTGATAGGGGATATTTGATGGAGATTGTGGACCCAAGATCCAACATGCAATATCAGTGGTTGGATACGATCAAACCGCTGATGGACAAAAATACTGGATAATTAAGAACTCATGGGGCGAAGGTTGGGGAGAAAAAGGATACATGAGACTTGCACGTGACACAGGTGGGGAGGGTAGATGCAAAATAGCACATTGGTGTGCTTATCCTACTCTTGAAGACACCGGTACAAAACATAAAGACGAGGACATTATAGTAAAAGGTCAGAAAGATCTCTAGAAGACCAATTCGGGCGATTCTTATTTTTAATCGGTTGCAAACTCAATCCACCAAACCTGCTGCTAATGTTGTTGCCGGACAATAAGGATTTTTTTTTTAGTTTTTGTTATATGCCATTCAACGTAAAATAAGGCAAACATGCTTGAGCCCGTGCTCCGCACGGGTTCGGAAGGTTGAATCCTTGATAGAAGTGCATTAGTATTGCAGGATAGTACGTTGCTATTACATAACTAATTAGCGTATGATCAGAATTCATGCAAAAGGATAAAAGTATATATTGCTATTACATATTGGTTTTATTGGTAAAATCGTTCAAAGGCAAGTACATTTGTTGCGGGTAAAAGATAAAAGTACATTGCATGTTTACATATATTGGTAAAAAGAGTAAAGAAAGTTGCTATTTCTTGCGTGCAACATCTGCTAGAATGTGTGAAAATAATGTGTTTATAAAGAATGACTAAAATGCCCTTTGAGATGAAACTTACTGATTGTTCCACCGGTATATATTTGGCAAAATTCAAATAAGTCATAAAAGACAGGACAGTCTTCTCCATGTTTAACTGAAGATGAAAGAAGATTAGATAGGATTTAACAGCATGAAGTCATGAAAGTAATTGAGATGTCTTACATTTTGCCATTTCTTCTTGAAATAACTGTTTAGTGACCATAATTGAAGTTTACACCATTCTAAATTTGATAATGACGTAATCATAACTCAAATCTCCATTAAAGCTATAAGCTAACTTGTAAAACTTTATTTAATAAATATGAGTAATTATCAACATGTGGTAGATTTATTTGTTCCAAACAGAGTTTGGAATCTTAAAACAAAGTTAAACCATAGATCAAGCATACATATACAAGTCAAAATTTGAATCCACCATTCTTAAGGTTCAGAAAATTCAAAATGACATTTAAACTCCAATTCAAGCAATGAATGAGTGGTTTGGATTTAAATTAATGAAATAATGGTTGAAAAAAAGCTCGAACCTCATTCAAAACCTCCTAAAACAATATAAACTTAAGAATTATTAAAATGTTGAAACCAAGGTCGATTTTAGATGTAGAGTCTGGAGTCCTAATGAGAGGGAAAGAGAAGAGTTAGCATTTTATGTTGAAATCTTTACTCTAATGACACTTCGGTCAATAAGTTTTAAGTTTCATACTAATATCTTTAACTTACTTTCATAAACTCACAAGTTATGGTTCTGACTAGTAATCTATGGTAATTAATTTCTTAACATTTTTAGTCTTAACTAAGTCATGGCAATGTCAAATCTAATTTAGGAATTCCAACTTAAGATTCTAAATATTATTTTTATAACATTTAGGTCTTAAAAACTAGTTAAATTAAGGTCATAATTAAATTTCTTAAGGTTTTGCAAAATTAGTCATTTTAATTCAAATGTGCTTTTTAACATTAAGTTTACTTTAAGTTTATGGTCCATATGGTATGCAGTTTTCTTGGACTAAAATCCAAACTTTTAAAAAGTTGTAAAATAAGTCCTTTTCAACAACTTTTATTGTGGAATTGGTCCCTTAGAAACTTAAAAAGAATATATTAGCCTTTTAATTTTCTTTTTCATTTTTAACATCAATTTTAATTGTTTTGTTAATTAAATAAAAGAAAATACTCTACCTTCCACCGCCACCCCTACAATTCTCTCTCAATTCCAGGAACACTTTCAGTCATATCCATTTTTGCACCACCAAGCTCATCATCTTTTCCACCATTTTTTCCTCTAATTGACCAAGTCAAAATTAAAAACCCAATACGCCCAACCAATTAGAATGAGAGAGAGATATAGCGATATTATGGGGGAGACAACATCCAAGGCTGCTGTGGTCGATCTGTGGCAGCGTAAGGGCCACCGCCGGCGATGGTGGTGGTTTTTGGTGGCGGGTTTGACGGCCAGCGACGGCAGGAGGGCCGAGGAGATGGCCTAGTTTAATTTTGGTGTTGGAATAAGTTTAAATCTTCAGATTTTTACTCTACTTGTTAGAAGTTTGAAGAGGTTGAAGGATGTTGATGATATGAAGAATTTCTAAGTTGGAGCAATTAGATAACGCCGAGAGACCGATGTCGCTCACCTAAAGCCTCTATAGATGAACTTCGACAAGATAATTTTCAGAAACAACGATCGTTTCCCGCAAGCTATCCTAATCGCCTAAGCACGAAGTAATTTATGGGTTTTTAGTTTCTTTACGCCACTAATCTTCTGGCAAAAAAAACTGGCCGTTGTAAAGCTCGTTTAGACATATGGATTGAGATTCACATGTGTGTGTATGTTCATTATTGTTTTCTTTTCACCACCGATTTCTACATATGGATTGATTTCTTCGGCTAGTTTGATTATTCAAGGTTTTTCATCATCAATTTCTGGGTTTTTCAGTTTTACTACATCTACTGTGTGCATGTTCATCTTTTATGTGTGTATGTTCATCTTTTGTGAGTGTATGTTCATCCTTTTGTGGGTGGGGAAAATGACTTATAAGGGTAATTATGTTTTAAAACTGTTCAAAAAACACAATCTAAGTTTGGAATGTTCAAAAAACACCATCCAAGTAAGACCTTTGTATAAAAAACACCATCCAATTAAGACTTTTGTACAAAAAACACCAACGAATTACATGTTTTGTTCAAATTTTACCCGATGGTAACCGGCTCTTGCAGGTTAAAGGATGACTTGGCCTAATATTTAGTGACATGACATAATAACAGATGACAGTTTAACCTGCAAGAGCCGGTTACCATCGGGTAAAATTTAAACAAAACATGTAGTTCGTTGGTGTTTTTTGTACAAAGGCCTTACTTGGATGATGTTTTTTGTACAAAGGCTTTACTTGGATGGTGTTTTTTGAACAAACCAAACTTGGATGATGTTTTTTGAACATTTTTGAAACATAATTACCCTTATAAGTCATTTTCACTTTGTGTGTGTATGTTGAAGAAGATGTAGTTAGAAAACCCAGATCTGAGAGAGAGAGAGAGAGAGAGAGAGAGAGAGAGAGAGAGAGAGAGAGAGAGGTACGATGTGAGGGGTGGGGGAGATTTTTATTGTTATTTTCTGTTTATGAAAATATTTAAGTAAATATTTCAAAGTGTAAAAGAATGAATTAAAAGGGTATTATAGTTTTTTAAAGTTTTAAGGGATCAATTCCATAATGAAGTGAATTTTTTACAACTTCTTACAAGTTTGAACTTTAGTCCAAGAAAATTGCATACGACTGGGACCATGTTGCTGTTTTGTCTTACTTTAAATTTACCAATAATTATTTTATTTCAATATATATTATTTATTTATTTATTTTTAAGTTAATGGTTTATTTTATTTAATTTATCATAAAATTTACTTATTATAAAAAATAATAAAAATTCTAGTCCTAAAGTATAGACATTACAATTATTTATTTAAAAACTAAGGTGGTGTTTCTTTTTAACTTAACTTAATGCATAAAAATTTAATGGTTCAACTATATATGATTGTTTCCTTTTTTACTTAATGCTAACAAAATGTCTTGGTGTGTTAAGTTAGGAAATATGTGTCTTTAACATTAAATCATGGTTTTATATTTATTTTTCCCAGATTGTCTTTATTTCTCTAATGAAAATTATATTTTATATATTGAATTATGTGTAATTTCATGTTTATATATTGTGCATTTCTTATTCAGCAAGTTTATAATGGTAAAATAATCATTTATTCAAATTCAGACAGTTCATTCAGTACAAAAAAGAAATAGTATATCAGCAACACTATATCTATTCAAATACGGATACCCATTTAACAACATGTATCAATTCAGCACTTAATATGAAAAAAAGAGCATAACTCTCAATCAAATATGACATGTCTATTACTGTTTGCCTACTTTAAAACGTTTTATACCATAGTGTCAGTTAACTTTTGTCTATATTTAATATGTTTTCCTAAAATTTTATAAATTCATTTTTATTCTAATTTTATTTTTTATATACTTTTAGATAATACATGAAAATATGTTATAGTAAAATATTAGTTTATTCAATAAAAGTCCGTTTTCTTATAATTTTAATTGATTATGCAATAAACATTCACAAATTAAAAATTCATACTGTAAGATGGTAAATCAATATAACCTAGAAAAAGTATGGTTGCCCCTTTGAAATGATTATTTTAGATGTAATTTAAATACAGTAAATAACTAAATAAGGAAAAATTATTTATTTATGTTATTTTTCTCCTCCCAATAATCCAAATATTGCCCATCTCGAAACGGCCATACGGAGGCCATACATTCATCCGCCCATAGATAAATGTACCACTTTTTTTCTCTTTCTTCCTTTGCTGAATTCTTGAAGACTCCATAGCCACATAGAACATCATTTATTTCTTAAACAAGTATTAAATACGTTTCTTTATCTTCAAGATTACAGAAACAAATCAACAATCATTCACGAGCTAAACCTTATTTTAATTTTAATTCTGATTCATACACACACCCTTATCTTGTCATCATCTTCCAAAATCCAACAATCACACAGAGATTTTCACTTCAAAAATGGCTTCAATCTCTTCAACCAGCTTCAATCCACTGAATCGTGTTGAGCTGCGTCCAAGAAAATGGTTGTGGCAGCGACGGAGAAATCGAAGAAGAAGTATTCGGGCGAGGGAAAAGGGTTTGTGGAGGAGATGAGGTTTGTGGTGATGAAATTGCATACAAAAGATCAATGAAAAGACGGAGAAAAAGAGGCTCAAGAGAGAGAAACCTTTGCCTAAATGGGAACCCACCATTGATGGCTACTTGAAGTTCTTGGGGGATAGTAAATTGGTTTATGACACTCTTGAAAAAATCGTTGAAAACGTTGATTTCCCTGAATGTAAGCTTTTTGCTATACACTAGTGCGATTTAGCTAATCGATTGACGAGAACTGAATGATTATCACTCAATTGAACTTCTGAATGGTTACAGACAGGAAGTTGGCTTTCGAAAGGCCAATACTCTCCCAACAGAATTCTAACAGAAAGAGTCGATACCTTTCTAACTCTAACTCCTGACAATATTAGCTCCCCAACTCATTTATAGAAAAAGACTATAATGCCCTTAAGGGGACTTTTATTACCACTTAACCCGAAGACCCAATACGCCCAACCAATTACTTCTGAACTCTGTTTCTCCTTGCATAAGTGAAGCGTACCGGGGGTCTACCAATACCCCCTGACAATGCCAAGTAATATCATGTATTTTAGTCGTTGTTGAGCCCTATTCTTGGTGAAATTATATCATATATGCTGTGGTATTCTCACTTTTTGTGTCAGTGCTTGTTTGGAAAGAAAATATGTAAACAGGGACTAAAAGCATACAAAATGAAAGAAGTTTGAAGAAAAAGACAAAACAGTCGAACTCGTACGTGCGGCGCGGTAGGAACAAGAGCGCGATGCGGTGAGTCAGCAATGATGCAGTGGAGAAAATTCAAATGCCGAGAAAACGGGGATAAACCAGCACGCGCGACGCGGATTCTACTTGTGCGCGACGCGGTCTTTTATTTTTCAAAACTATAAATAGAGAGGTTTAAGTCGAAAAATGCAGAAAAGACCTGGCATAGGAACGACTCCCAAGGCTTCTTTGACTCCGAGTTTCAGTTTTCAGCAACCATATTTGGTATTTTATGTTTTCTCTTTTAATTTCCAATTAGTTTAGTTTAGTAGTTTGGTAGATTTGGCTAGTGTTTTTGGGTGTGACAACCATTGGCATTAGTTCTTAGTTTCTGAATCTTATGTTTTCTGTTTTGGAACATCTGGATCTGAGTTTTTAATAGTTAATCATTCGGTTAGTGTTAATTGCTCTCTTTTCGGTGTTTATGCTTTTGAATGAACTTTGGATGTTTGATTGTGTTGGATGCTTGATTAATCTTTGTTACTTCGGATTTTGAAACACATTTCTGATTTCAGAAAGTACTTAGGTTAGTATTGGTTTTAGTTTAGTTGATGCTTGGTTTGGAATTGTTGCATGTTTATGATTTTGGGATTATTTTGGTAAAAGTCGGAATCTGGATCCTCTGGCTGTAGAGTGACACTACAGTTGGTAATTTGTTGCCTATCTTGACCACGTAACTCCTGTGGATCGACCCCGACTCCCGCTATACTAGTGTGTGTTAGGTTATTTTTACTATTTTTGACCGCACGACGACCTAGGCGTGTCACCCCCACGGAAAAATTGCACCTTGTCCTCAAGGTGAGAATCCAGAAATTGAGTTAACAAAAATTCCACATTTTCCCAAGTTGCTTCAAACTCCGACATATCCCGCCATTTAACCAACACTTCCAATTGGCCTGGAATTCCATCCATAGAAGGTCGAATATCCAAAATATCTTCTAGAATCGCGTTCAAAACATAGTCTTCCGTCAATTGAGTCGGAATCACGGGTGATAATGCACAAGACCCAATAGCCCTTCTTAATTGTGAAACATGGAACACCGGGTGAATGGTAGTTGTAGCTGGAAGTTCCAAGCGATATGCTACCTGACCCACCCGTTCTAGCACTATATACGGACCATAAAAACGGCTGTCGATTTAGGATGGGTAGTAACCACCAAGGAAATCTGTCTATAAGGTCGAATCTTTAGAAACACAAATTCTCCAACTTGAAAATTGACCTCCTTTCATCCCAAATATGCAAGTTGCTTCATTTTACATTGCGCCTTCAGTAAGTTCATACGGGCATCATCCAAAATACGGTCTTGTTCCCATAAGGTTTTATCAATTTCTTCCATTCTAGAAGTATTCTTTTGATATCTAACCAAAGGAGGAGGTGCTCTACCATATAAGACTCTAAATGGAGAATCTTTAAGACTCCTATGATAAGCGCTATTATACGAGTACTCTGCCCAAGATAAACAACGTGACCATTGCTTGTGTTTGGTTGAAATAAAGCATCTCAGATACTGTTCCAAACACTTGTTAACAACCTCGGTTTGTCCATCCGTTTGTGGATGGTAAACCGTGCTAAACTTCAATTGCGTGTCTTTTAATCGAAATATCTCTTTCCAAAAACTGCTTAAAATTTTTTTATCCCTGTTTGAAAATAATCGATTCAGGAATACCATGTAACCGAATAATTTCTTTCATGAAAATCTCTGCTACTGATTGAGCCGTGTAAGGATGTTTTAGGGGTAAAAAATTGGCATACTTGCTCAAACGATCTACAACAACTAAGATTGTTGTAAATCCATTTGACTTCGGTAACCCTTCAATAAAATCCATAGAAAAGTCGGACCAAACTTGCATTGGAAGAGGAATTGGTTGTAATAATCCGACTACTGATCCCACCAAGTGTTTATTTCGTTGACAAGTTTCACACTTTTTCACCATTCTTTGATAGGTACGATCCTCACCCGCATGTCCACCAATCAGACTACCATGGAACTCTTCAAAGAGTGTTGGGATAATGGAAGAAGTTCGTGGTAAAACTAACCGATTTTTGTATAATAAAAATTCTTGTTGCAGCGAAAAACCTTTATAAGACGAACCCCCTTGCTGAATAGCAATTTTAATTTCCACAAGAAGTGCATCAGAACTCATTTCTTCTTTAACCACCTCCCATTGTCGCCATTGAGGGCCAAACAAATTCACACATTGGACTGCATCTTTAACCCTTGATAGAGCATCTGTAGCCTTATTGCTAGTACCAGATTCATAAACAATTTCAAAATCGTATCCCAACAATTTGCTCATCCATTTATGGTACTATGGCTCCACCACTCTTTGGTCCAGTAGAAACTTCAAACTCAACTAGTGACACCTAACCACAAATCTTCGGCCCAAAAGATACGGTCTCCATTTTCCTTACCACCAATACCACCGCCATTAATTCCTTGTCGTAAATAGATTTTTGCCTTGCTTTCTCACCTAACCTTTGACTGAAATAAGCTATAGGCTGCTCCTGTTGCATTAATACAGCCCGATACCATACCCGGAAGCTCCGTCTCAATCACAAAGGGTTGAGTAAAATCAGGTAATCTTAATACCGGTGCACTTGATAACGCTTCTTTCAATCTTCTAAATGCTTCTCCTGCCTTTTCATTCCATAAAAAACTGTTCTTTTTCAGCAAATCAGTGAGAGGGGCTGCAATTTCCCCATAGTTTTTGATAAATTTTCGATAATACCCGGAAAGACCAAGAAAGCCTCTTAACTCCGTTACTGAAACTGGTATGGGCCATTCGATCATAGCTTGGACTTTAGTCATATCCATCTCCACCCCTTCATTAGAGATAATATGACCTAAATATCCCAACTTTGTTTGACCAAATTCTCATTTCTTTCGATTAGCGTATAACTTGTGATTCTCAAAAATTTCCAACACGAGTTTTAAATGCACCATATGATATTCTTTGGTCTGACTATACACTAATATATCATCAAAAAACACCAGAAAAATTTCCGTAAATACGGTTTAAACACCTCGTTTATGAGAATTTGAAACGTTGCCGGAGCGTTGACCAACCCAAAGGGCATCACTAAGAATTCATAGTGTCCCTCATGGGTCCTGAAAGCCGTCTTTTCAACATATTCCTTTCGCATTCTGATTTGATGGTATCCGGACTTCAAATCCAACTTGGAAATCGCCCCATGCAGTTCATCAAGAAGTTCATCTATAACCGGAATGGGAAATTTATCTAGTTTGGTGTTTTTATTCAGGGCATGATAATCAATGCAGAACCTCCAGCTCCCATCTTTTTTTGACTAAAAGAACCGGACTTGAAAACGGACTTCTACTATTCTGTATAACTCCTGCTTCTAACATTTCTGGAATAAGCTTTTCAATTTCTTCTTTCTGATAATGATCATAACGATAGGGTCTTACATTAACCGGCTCGCTTCCATTCTTGAGAATAATTGCATGTTCATGTCCTTTTTCTGGTGGTAATTCCTTTGGCATCTGAAAAACTGTATCATAAGGCTTTAATACGTCCTGCCATTCTTCCTCTTCTTTATCGAGAATATCATTCTGCATATTGAGACCACCCAATTCCACTAATACCCCGTGTCCTTCCTGCTGTATTTCTTTACTCATAGCCTTCAAAGACACCATAGATTTACCAAGGGATGGATCACCCATCAGGGTTATCATTTTGTCCCCTATTTGGAATTTCATCATTTGAGTCTTCCAATTTGTGTGAGTCATGCCTAATGTCTCGAGCCATTGTATTCCCAAAATTAAATCTGAATTACCTAGCTCTAAAGGCAAGAATTCTTCACATAAATCAATACCTTGTATATGAACTTGTATCTGTCTGCACACACCTTTTCCTTTAACATTCACACCCATTCCTATTGGTATATTGTAGTCTGCTGTTGTCTCCACCGGTAGATAAAGCTTTTCAACCAGTTCTTTTGAGACAAAGTTGTGTGTAGCCCTACAGTCAATGAGAATGACCACCTTTTGATCTTTGATTTGACAACCAACTTCATTGTTTTATGATTCGATAATCCTACAACTGAGTTCAGACGAACCTCCACCTTGTTACCTAGTTCCAGTGTTTCCGCTATTATTTCCGATTCTTCTTCCCCCATGGAATCTTCTCCTTCATTAATATCTTCCACCTCATGTACAATTAGCACTACTAAAACTTCCATTAAAATTCTTCTTAGTACTCCATGAGCCCCCTGTTTTATGCCGATTCACATTTCTATTTTTCTCTTCAATCTTCCCTGCCAATTCCATTGCTGCACTCAATGTAATGGGAGACATTAGTCATATCTTTGCCCTAATCAACGGATCTAAACTATTTATAAACTGACTCAGGAACACTTCTTCTGAAATTCCATTCAACGGAGCCGCTAGTGACACAAACCTCCGTTGGTAGTCTTCAACCGATCCTTGTTGTTTGAGGGCGAGAATTTGTTCACGTAATGATCCTTCCACTGTTGAACGAAATTGCTTAAGCATCATAATCTTCAATACCTCCCAATGAGTGAGTAATTGGACGTCTCTTATGTTCCTATTGAAACCAACGTAATGCATCACCCTCAAACGAGAAAATGGAGACTTCAATTTGTCATTCATTATATAATCGATTCAAAGAAAAATACCTTTCAGCTCGCATAATCCAAGTGTCGGGATCCTTGCCTTCAAATGTCAGAATTTCCAATTTCCTTCCCTTGATTGCGTAAAAACTATTAGCTTCCTGATCTCCGATAGCTTTTGTAATCGATTTCTCCTTCGTATTTGATGCATCGATATCTTCAGTTTCAAGTGGATTGTTGATTTTCTACAACATCTCTTCTTGTTTTTTTGATCATTAACTCCATTTGCTTCATCAACGTTTGAAAATCAGCTCGAAGATTGCCAATTTCGGTTTGAACAGTTCCAATCTTAATTTCCAATTCGTCTACCCTCGTTGTTACGTTTCTAGCCATTTCAATACTTGCTTCTCTCCAAATCGTAAGCGATGTTACTGATTAGCGAATTGCACTGTCGCGTAATACGCACAATTGCGATCCTCTCACCTCAACTCCAAAATTGCCTCGTTTGATCAGAACGAATGGAACCGTGAATCGCCAATCTTCAAAATTGAATCGCCAAACTTGTGAATCGCCAATCTTCAAAATTGAATCGCCAAACTTCAAAATCGATTTAGCGGACAATCAATTTCGAAATTCACACTCCAAGAATTCCCGCTCTGATACCAATTGCTATACACTAGTGCGATTTAGCTAATTGATTGACCAGAACATGATTATCACTCAATTGAACTTCTGAATGGTTACAGATAGGAACTTGGTTTTCGAGAGGCCAAAACTGCCCATTACTATCACCCACCGCCACCACTGCCACCCACCACCACTACTGCCCATTACCATCCCCCACCACCACCACTGCCATCCACCACCACCACCAACCATCATTGCCGCCACCTACCGCCATGCACCACCATAGCCCACTACCTTCACCCACCACCACAACCTACCGCTAGCAATAAGTTATATAAAAAGTAAATATTATGCAAAAAATAATAAGGGCAAATTTGTTATTTACATGCATTGCAATTCAATTTCCTGACAACCAAACAGAAAATTCCAATTCCATTTTCTGCCAACCAAACATAATATGAAATTGGATTCCAATTCCTTGACAGATTCCAATTCTTTTAAAAACTTTATGCGAACCAAACGCCACCTTAGTCTTTGAGTTAAACTTTTTTTTTCCGGTTTCGTCCTTTTGGAATCGGCTTACAGTTTCCATATTTAATTGAGGTAATATAACCACCGTTCGTAAAAAAATTATGGTTTTATAACGTTATCTATTTTTCTATAAATGCGTATTTCTATAGTTATAGTAGTTTATTCATTTAATGGTGATTTTAATAAAATTATTATATTATATTGGCCATCAACCACCCTCCCGTAGTCGTCGGTCCCCACTCACGTCGCAGGAGAAATCAAACTCATTTATTTGTGACTTTTGGCGAAAGTTACGTTCGTATATACCATGTATGAAGCATTAATTCTTGAAGATGACACAGGTCTTCACCCAGAACAAAACAGAACCAAAAACAAACCCATAACATAAAAGAAAAAGAAAAACAAAACAGGAATGAAGATTTGAAATGGGATGATGTAAATGCACAGATCGATGGCCGGCAACGTCTTCCCCCCACACGCACTGGCTATATATGTCTTGCTGTATTTATAAGCCGATTAAAAAGGTGGTTGCATGACGCTTCTCTGGATCTGAGATTCCATATTGAAACCCCAAAAAGGTGGCAAAAGAAGAGCGCCCCGTACATATGTTTGACAAAGTATGCAGTAAAAAATTTAGACACGTGTATGGTGTAGTGTAATTTGGTATAGTGAATTGTGCGTATTTCATGCCAGAAGCTGTCTATATAAGATGTAGGTACCCAATGTCATGATCCAAGAAAAGCAGCAGGTAGCAAGAAATGATGATGAAAATGAGCAAGTTGATATTAGTTTCAGTTGCATTGGTTTGGTGTTTAGGGGAGGTTGTGCAGGGCTTCACGTATGACGATAAAGAGCTTGAAACGGAACAGGGGAAGATGGCTATGTTCGAAAGGTGGAGGAGCCACCACCAGATGGAGGAAATAAACGAACAAAAGAAAAATGCGCAGTACAACAATTTCAAGAATACCCTGAAATTGGTTCACTCGACAAACAAGGCGAACAAGTCATATAAGTTAGAGCTGAACCGGTTTGCCGGGATGAATTTGGAAGAGCTTCAGCAGCATACTGGATTTAAGTCTCCACCCGGTGATTGTCCAAAAAAGCAAGACGAAGCAAAAGCCAATCGCGATGGCCAGCCTTTCATGTTTCGTAATTTCACTGATATCCCTCCCAAGCTTGATTGGAGAACCAAAAATGCGGTCGGCCCAGTAAAGAATCAACAAGGATGTGGTAAAGCCTTTTTTCTAGAAACGATCGTCTCAGCTTTTTTGCAAATTTTATATCGTTAATAGGATAATAATAATAAGGCCATCCGTCATGTTGTTCAGTATCAAACAAACTAAGAAACGCTAATGGAATTTTGTAATATTGCAGGATCTTGCTATGCGTTTGCAGGGGTGGAAGCAGTTGAAGGTTTACATGCGGTCAAAAACAAACAGCTTGTAGAATTATCACCAAAAGAATTGGTCGACTGTGCAAATGTCGGGGGATGTAATGGAGGGTATTTTACAGCGTGTTACGAATACATTGCAAAGCATGGAGGTCTAACTACAATGAAGAACTACCCGTATGTACCTAAAGTTGAACCTTGCAACCTCCAAAAGGTACGTACCATCGACTTTGTATTCAAATACCAATCTCCTAAATTACAACTTGTGTATGATGATCTTAACGTTTTGTGTGGCAGGAGAAAGATATTGCAGTAGAAGTTCATGGATATGAGAATATGCCTTCGCCGGGTATTGAGGAGGATATGTATAAAGTAGTAGCAAACCAGCCTCTAGCTTGTTGCATGGAGTGGAACGAAAATGTATCTGCTTATAAAGAGGTAACAAAAAACTCAAACTCTCTCACGCATTCACAATATTATTTCGTTTTAATATCAAAAACTAAATCATCCATTAATGATACGACTTGATAGGGGATATTTGATGGAGATTGTGGACCCAAGATCCAACATGCAATATCAGTGGTTGGATACGATCAAACCGCTGATGGACAAAAATACTGGATAATTAAGAACTCATGGGGCGAAGGTTGGGGAGAAAAAGGATACATGAGACTTGCACGTGACACAGGTGGGGAGGGTAGATGCAAAATAGCACATTGGTGTGCTTATCCTACTCTTGAAGACACCGGTACAAAACATAAAGACGAGGACATTATAGTAAAAGGTCAGAAAGATCTCTAGAAGACCAATTCGGGCGATTCTTATTTTTAATCGGTTGCAAACTCAATCCACCAAACCTGCTGCTAATGTTGTTGCCGGACAATAAGGATTTTTTTTTAGTTTTTGTTATATGCCATTCAACGTAAAATAAGGCAAACATGCTTGAGCCCGTGCTCCGCACGGGTTCGGGAGTGCTGGAGCAAGTGTTCGGAAGGTTGAATCCATGATAGAAGTGCATTAGTATTGCAGGATAGTACGTTGCTATTACATAACTAATTAGCGTATGATCAGAATTTCATGCAAAAGGATAAAAGTACATATTGCTATTACATATTGGTTTTATTGGTAAGATCATTCAAAGGCAAGTATATTTGTTGCGGGTAAAAGATAAAAGTACATTGCATATTTACATATATTGGTAAAAAGAGTAAAGAAAGTTGCTATTTCTTGCGTGCAACATCTGCTAGAATGTGTGAAAATAATGTGTTTATAAAGAATGACTAAAATGCCCTTTAAGATGAAACTTACTGATTGTCCCACCGGTATATATATTGGCAAAATTCAAATAAGTCATCAAAGACAGGACAGTCTTCTCCAAGTTTAACTGAAGATGAAAGAAGATTAGATAGGATTTAACAGCATGAAGTCATGAAAGTAATTGAGATGTCTTACATTTTGCCATTTCTTCTTGAAATAACTGTTGAGTGTCAAGGTTTATTGTTTGCAAAAACTCCAGATAATCGGCTGAGTGAAATTGAGCTAGTTCAACTGGATATGCCTTATGAGGCCTCTGTGTTAAAACACCATAAATAATGTGTTATCAAGAAAGTTTATCAGCTTTAGAAGTGAAATCAAAGACGGAAAATGTAGAAAAGCTAACATAGATTTCCATCTTCTTGTGAAGATCATATGAGAGCACCAAATGATGAGTCATACATAACCGATGCGGCTTCATTGGATGGTTAGGACCAAAGTAAACATTGCCGACATCGCCTGCAAAAGTCGATTACCCCCAATTTTCACAATCATTTCTCAGTTTTTGTAACTAATGAGCTTGCGCTGCGTTTTTCGGTTGCGATTGAACCTTGAATTGCTATCGGCCTTGATGGCTCGGCGGGAATGAGCAATGACTTTAGTTTCGTTCTGGAGTTCGAGCGTTGAAAGTTAGTTCGAGCGGGTATCTTAATGCTTCTAGAAAGGCATATTTCGAATATAGAGGAGTGAAAGCTCCCTTCTCCTAGAAAGCGACTTCTTTCATTCCTTGACAGCTAGGTCTTTCTTTGATCCTATTCCAAGGCGATGGATAAGCAAAGTACTCACGTCTGTTACATGAAGAGTAAAATATGCATTTATTTTTTCCCTGTTATAGCATACAACCATCTCGATAGTTTGTAGACTTCTAGGGTTTGGATTATTAGGCAATAACAACTAAAATAAGATGAAAAAGGGATAAAAAAAACTAAGACATGTATTGCAAGGATATATCATAATGGCTCGTGCGTTTACATATTGGAAAAAAGAGCAGGAAAAACATACCATCGTAGAAGTAGGAAATTCTGTCTTCTGACCGCATGTTAACGGCTGAGGAAACCAGGTTTTTAGAGAGAAACAAATGAGATCTCGGTGACGAAGCCTAAAGCCATCATTGATAAGGTTTTTTCACCTCTATGGAGCTTTGTTGCTGTGTAAAAATGGCGGAGTCGGGGTCTCGGGGAGTGTTGTGAGTTAGAGAGGCCCTGTCACCCAGAGAAAAATGCAGCCCTAAATTAAGCTAGGGCACGAGTCCTTTCTGGAGGAAGAACCTTGAATTCCTGATTTTATAGGAAGGCGGCGACGGAGTATTTGGAGGTGGTGGTCGGAGATGGAGGTGGGAAGGGGAGGAGCGGGTACGGGTGGTGGAGATGTAGGAGAGGACGGAGGCGATGGTGAAGAATAGGAGAGGCGTGGCGGAGGTGAATATGAGGAGGGAGGAAGGGGTGCCAGTGGTGGCGGAGGTGGAGGAGTAGGAGAGGATAGCCGTAGTCATCCAAAGACTAAGGTGGTGTTTGTTTTGGAAGATGTAAAATGTCTTTTGTCTTTGTCCATGTCTGCGTAGGAAGATGTGGACCAAAAGTTCTTTTCCATGTTTTCGCCATTCATAAAAGAGTTTGTTTGTTTTTAACGTTTTTTTGAATTGTTCATTCTAACATCAATTTTAGTTAAAATAAACCCGGGTGGGATGAGAGTGGGGTGGGTAGGTGGGGGTTGGTGGTATGGGTAAGGGTGGGGGTGGGGTGGGGTGGGGTAAGGGTATGGTAGGTAGGGTGAGGGTAGCGTGGGTAGGGGTAGGGGTGGGTGGGGGTAGGGGTAGGGGTGTGTAGGGTGGGGTTAGGATGGGGTGGGGTGAAGTGTAGTTGAAAAGTTTAAAAAAGAGGTTCAAAAAGATAAAAAAATATGTCTTTTTGAAAAAGAGGTGAAAAAGTCTTTTTTATATCTTTTGTCTTCTAGAAAACAAACAATCTTTTTGAAAAACATCTACCCTCCCGCAGATGTTTTAGGGGAAAAAGACTTTTTGAGGAAAAACAAACACCCCGTGACGAAGGGAAAAAGAGGAAGAGCGGTAAACCCCCACCCGACCCAAAGCCAAAAAATGGACCCGACCTAATTGCAAAAATGGATTCAAAAGATGGAAATTTAACTATAGATGAAATTTTATAAAGTCTATTATAGTCGATGTACTGTTGCGAAAAGAAAACATGATTGGAGCTTTTTCAAAACGAAGGTTAGTGACTTTACCATACCTAATCTTTTTACTTGTTAAAATGAATCTCACTTTCACCTTATTAAAACTATTTTACTTAGAACTAACAAAAACATCCAATATGAACTTAAGTCTATACGATTTCGAAGTTGCAATCCATAGAGAATGACAACACACTTAGAAGAAGCTTCATGTCTACATACATCAGGATGGATCTGTGTCTGTGACATGCCTTATAAGGGAAAACTACATAATCCGGATAAATCTAGCACTACTAGAAAAGTACCTATTTTCAAATTAAAATTTGTAAATACTAACTAACGATGTTTGGCTACCAAGCATTGCAGCGGAATTTCCAAAAAATTGTGGTATACGGTATTTTGTCGATTTCTATTGAAGAATCAACATTTCTTATTAATTTTTATGTTGGATTATTAAAGTATCGCATTTATGATGAGCCAAAAACATCCCAAAATGTCATTATAATTTTTCCAATTCTTATTTCCAAAGAGTTGCTTTGAGTTGTAAACATAAATAATACGAAAAGAGGAATAACATTTATTGCAACGTATTTTATGGAATACTGTTCTTTTAACAACATACTTTATGAAATAAGGTTTTCTTTAGTAACATACTTACTAGAATAATATCTTTTAGCAATAACTTGAAGAAAGAAAGTTGTTTTTTGCGGTATACTTTTTGAACTAATGTTTTTAGCAACATACTTTATGAACTAAGGTTTTTTAGCAACATACTTCTTGAATAATTTTTTAGAAATATAGTTGAGTTTTTGATTCTTGAATAATTTTCTGGATATTTTCATTTTTCTAAAAAAAAAAAAAAAACGAACCGGTGGTTTTCTAAAACACTTTCCTTTTTTTGGGACGGTTTTGGTTTTAAATAAGGTTGTTGTTTGCAATGTACTTTTTGGAATAATGTTTTTCTAGCAATATACTATGTGAAATAAGGGTTTTTTAGCAACGTACTATTTGAATAACGTTTTTTAGCAACGTATTTTTTGAAATAAGGTTTTTTTAGTAACGTCCTTTTTGGAATAATGTTTTTTAGTAGCATGCAGTTTGGTTTTGTTTTTGGTTGTTCCTGTTTTTTGGGATAAAAAATCATAATGTTGAACTATGTCACATTAAATTCCCACAATTAGGCAAAAAAATCAATTGCATTGAAAGCCAAATAAGAATTAGACTCCAACAATTTGAGAAGCTCAGGCAAATCAACTCCCGTTAATTTAGGAACCGCTTAACATCACAACTTAAAATAAAAATTAGAATACAAATATCAATCCTAATATTGAAATATTTGTTTGATAATAAATAAAATCAAAATCTATATTCGTACTCGTACAAAACCTTCACTCAGATTATGTAGAGTAGTTGTAGCATGTCGATTTCCTTCATGAAAATTCAAAATGATGTATGTAAAAGTTAAAGAATCATCTAAAGATATAAATAAAACAAGTAAATTATCTCTTAAAGCCCTATATGTCATTTTTGGGTTCCAAATACAAACATATTCTGCCAAATATAAACATAATACACATATATTATAGATCTAGAACACATGAGAGAGAGTGGTGGTGAGAGATCCGGTTCCTCAACTGAGTTCATTGCATCTGTCCGGATTATCGTCCTACAAAATTATGAAAAATTATAATCAAGACAAACATATATTTACAATACCCAAAAAGTAAAAATAAAACCAACAAAAATCGAAATCATTATATAAGATCCATATTTTCACTACTACAAAATGCCAAATGGAACACACCTGATCAAATATGGGTGTAGAGAAACCCGAAATTTATAGCGATCCACATGTTTCATTAAATACGTAGAATAAGATTCCTTGTATCTTATTTGATTTGTAGAAAAACTGATCGCCCCTTTTGTGTTAATTAACTCTTTATACTACAATTCATTAACCATTGAATTGATACTCAATGTTAAAAAAGTGTTGCTTGAATCAATTGTGTAGGACAAATATAAAAACAAACTTAGCTTTTGGAGGACGAAACTGAAAATTACAGTATCTAAGTGTTTTTTAGGGTGCATAATTAAACAGCAACACACTACCTTCCATGCTACACGGGAACGAAGTTTTTTGCAAATTACTGTTGGATCATGGTCATGGTTATTTGTTAAGCTACAAAAGACGCCAAAGGTAACTCATATAAACATAAGGGTAATTTTGTCTTTTTTGTCTTAAACCAAATATATGCGTTGCTGTAAAATAAATATGCTTGAATTTCGATCCTCATATTTTTTGTCATCAAGAGATTTGTTCTAATTGTTGATTACCGACATTTTATTAAATTTGTAGTTTCAGAAGCTTTCGAAAGGAATTAATGAAAATGGTCTTACAGCGGAAGACTTGATTAACAAAAACCTCAAATGCGGTAAATTCGTGCCGTGCTCCAAGCTCAAGCCAGCAAATACCCGAAAAACAGTTAGGATGAAAGAGTAAGCACAAAGCTTGGTAAGTTCTCCAAAATACCACACGATTCATCACATAACACACAATCTAAAAAGGTCTTCGAGCTTCCGCTTAATAACCTGGCTCTCGGACTTTCCTCGATCTGCCCTTCGGCTAGGACTCACGGGCTTGCCCCGTTCCGCCCGTCGCCGGCTCAATGCATGGACCGTCGAGCTTGCCCCGATCCGTCCGACTCTCAGGCTTGCCTGATCCGCCATCGCATGACATCCCCCTCCTAAGATAATATCGATACTAAACATACTTACCAATCACAAAAGCCTAAGCATTCAGTTGTACCCAACGAGTCCCTACTCAATTACATAATCACATAGATAGGGCGCGAACACCCTAGCATATAGCACAACACATCGTGAAGTAAAGTTAGAACACGTGTAACATCACCCATAGTATAGTGAGAAGACTCACCTGATTAGCAAAGCCAAACAGCACTCCACACGCACGTCTTCAAATCCTGATAACACGAACCTCCTAATAAGGATAAACTTCATTTAGGACTTCCTAAATCCCTAACAGGAATATCTTCTAAGACCGGTACCCCGGACCTTCAAGTTTGACCAAAAGTCAAACTTGTCAAAAAGTCAACGGTCAAAGGTCAAAGTCAACCAAAGTCAATAGGCAAAGTTAGCGCCGCTAACTTCCCTAGTTAGCGTTGCTAAGTATGAACAGCCTCAAAAGTCCATTAAACTCTTAATCCATTCGGCCAAAGTCTTAAACACTCCAGGAACCTTCCAAACAAAATCTAGGGTTTTGACCAAAACATGACAATATGTACCGCTAACTAAGGTCGTGCCAACCCACTAGACGGGCAACTTAGCGACGCTATCAAAAAGCTTTCGCGACGCTATTTACCAAGTTAGCGTCGCTAACATCCATGTTAGCGGCGCTAACCGGCCCCCTTAGCAAAACTTCATAAATTTTGATCATTTTAATCCGAAACATGGGTATTTTGAGGTTAGGGTCTTACAATACGATTTCGAAGTTGTAATCCATAGAGAATGACAACACAGTTAGAAGAAGCTTCGTGTCTACATACATCAGGATCTGTGTTTATGATATGTCGTATGAGGAAAAACTACATAATCTGAATAAATGTAGCACTACCAGAAAAGTACCTATTTTCCAATGAAAACTTGTAAATACTAACTAAAGAGGTTTGGCTACCGCGTGTTGCGGCAGAATTTCCAAAAAATTGTGGTATACGGTATTTTGTTGAATTCCATTGAAGAATCAACTATTCTTATTAATTTTTATGTTGTAATATCAAAATATCGTATTTAGATGAGCCAAAAACATCCCAAAATGTTATTATAATTTTTCCAATTCTTAGGTCCGAAAAGTTGCTTTGAGTTGTAAACATAAATAATACGAAAACAGGAATAACATTTTTTGCAACATATTTTATGGAATACTGTTCTTTTATCAACATACTTTATGAAATACGGTTTTCTTTTATAACATACTTTCTAGAATAATGTCCTTCAGCAATAACTTGAAGAAATAAAGTTGTTTTTTTGCCGTATACTTCTTGAGATAATGTTTTTAGCAACATACTTTATGAAATAAGGTTTTTCTAGCAACTTACTTCTTAAATAATTTTTTTAGCAATATGGTTGGGTTTTTGATTCTTGGTAGTTTTGTTTTTTTTTTTTTTTTTGGATTTTTTAGTTCTAAAAAATCCAATAAAAAAACACCCGAACAGGTGGTTTTCTAAAACGTGTTCCTTTTTTGGGTCGGTTTTGGTTTTAAATAAGGTTTTTGTTTGCAATGTACTTTTTGGAATAATATTTTTTAGCAACATTCTATATGAAATAAGGTTTTTTCGCAACATACTATTTGAATAATGTTTTTTAGCAACGTACTTTTTGAAATAAGGTTTTTTTAGTAACGTCCTTTTTGGAATAATATTTTTTAGCATGCAGTTTGATTTTGCTTTTGGTTGTTATTGTTTTTTGGGATAAAAATCATAATGTTGAACTATGTCACATTAAATTCCTACAAATTAGGCAATTGCATTGAAAGCCAAATAAGAATTAGACTCCAACAATTTGAGAAGCTAAGGCAAATCAACCGCGTTAATTTAGGAACCAATTAAATCTGCAGTTATAGTCTCAATAAACATCACAAATTAAAAATAAAAATTAATTAGGATACAAATATCAATCTTAATACCGAAATACTTGTTTGATAATAAAATCAAAATCTATATCCATACTTGTATAAAACCTTCCACTCAGACTATGTAGAGTAGTTGAAGCATGTCCATTCCATAATCCTTCATGAAAATTCAAAATGATGTATGTAAAAGTTAAAGAATCATCTAAAGATATAAATAAAACAAATAAATTATCTCTTAAAGCCCTATATGTCATTTTTGGGTTTCAAACACAAACATATTCAGCAAAATATAAACACAAGACACATGTATTATAGATCTGTAACACGGGAGAGAGAGCGATGGTGAGAGATCCAGTTCCTCAAATGAGTTCATTGCATCTGTTCGAATTATCGTCCTACAAAATTATGAAAAATCAAAATCAAGACAAACATATATTTGCCATACCCAAATAGTGAAAATAAAACCAACAAAAATCTAAATCATTATATAAGATCCATATTATATCACTACTACAAAATGGCGAATGGAACACACCTGATCAAATATGGGTGTAGAGAAACCCGTAACTAATAGCGATCAACGTGTTTCTTTAAATACATAGAATAAGATTCATTGTATCTTATTTGCTTTGCAAAAAATATTAATCGCTTCTTTTTGTGTTAGTTAACTCTTTGCGTACAATTCATTAACCACTAAATTGATACTCAATGTTAAATAAGTGCTGCTTGAATCAATTGTGTAGGACAAATATAAAAACAAACCTTAGCTTTTGGAGGACGAAACTGAAAATTTCAGCATCCAAGTGTTCTTGAGGGTGCATAAACAGCAACTCACTACCTTCTATGCTACACGGGAAGGACGCTTTTTTGCAAATCACTGTTGAGTCATGGTCATGGTTATTTGTTAATACATCTTATATTATAATTACGTCAAACATGTATCGCCCCAAAAAGCGGCACCGGGTATATTATAAATTTCAACATTTAATTACAATTTATACAAAACACATATAATTAGGTCCTGGAACAACAAGACGATATCTTCAAGATGTTGGACCTTACGTATAATGCTACAGTAACCCATTGAACTTTTCATTTTGCATCTATTTGGTCTATTAAGTTTTTTTTTTTGTTTAGGGGCTTAATGTTTATACATACGAGTTTAATTGGTCACCCGGGGGGTTACTGTAGAAAAATGCTACAGTACCCCCAACAACGTTTTAAAATGCATCTAAATGGTCCCTGAACTTTTTCAGATTTATTCATATTTTTCCCTATTGCCTAGTTTTCGAAACCTTATGCCCCTAAGAAGCAATGAAAAAGTTTAAGGGACCAAATAGATGCAAAAAAAAATTTATTGGTTACTGTAGCATTATCCATGGACGTTACTACACCACTAATCCTGCAAAACACCATAAGAAAAACACCATAAGCTATAAAGCTTAGTGAATAACCTTACAATAGCATAAGATACTCGCTAGAAGACAGTGTATTCACAATTTACTTGTTTGAGATCACCTTGCTTGTTCTACACCAAATCATTTGTTATCACCATGAATATAATAATAATGGTAATATACAATTATCAAATAAAGTAAACACAATACTACGCAAGGGTAATATGGTTTTTTCATATGGACCATGAAATTTTTATAAACCACAAGGACTTCTTGTGTAAGATTTAGAAACTATAAAGAGAGCCAAATCAATTTCTTCAATAACCGTACCAAATCAATTTTCCAATAACTGTATCAAAAGTATGATTCTAGACAAATCACAAACCACATTGACCGAAGGTGTAATTTACTCTTATAACTACTAACAAAAGTAATATCATTCTAATACTTTTATTAATAGCTTTCGTTAATTATCTCAATCAATAATGACTAACAATACATGTTAGGCTGTGTTTGGCACGCCACAGCTAGCGTATAAACTAACGTTTTTTCAAGCTTTTTTAGTTTGACATGTTTGGGAATCCAAAAACTAACTAAGCTAGCTAACAAGCTAGGTTTTTTAAACACCACTAATACTAACATGTTGAGCAGCAGTTTCAAAATGTTCCAATTTAACCCTCACAGGAGATATGCTTCATTTATCCCAAATTATCTACTCTTCCTTTATCCCCAAATATTATCTACGCTTTCTTTATCCCAAATTGACATATATCTACGCTTCTTTTACATTTCATAACTATATTTGAAGGAATGACTCAACATATATGATTTTCAACATCGTTCAACAACATTTTGATTACATACCTTCAGAAGAACAAAACTTCCATTCAATATCTAATCATGCGAACATTCGAGAGTCACGTCACGAGATGAAAGAACTTCGTGATAATATTGCGAATATGATATGGAATGTAAGAAATTTATTTTAAAATCTGTAATATTTTATTTTGTATTTACTTTAATTTAATTTAATGTATTATGGTTTTTCTTATAATATTGGATTAATTTTGTGCATATCCTTTTATGTCATTTTACAATTTTCAACTAGTTCTATCGGATAGTTTTTACTAAACGTCAGTTATTATCAGATAGTTTTTTCAGCTCAGCTAGTTTTTCAGTTAGTCGCTAGTTTTCTAGCTACTCCTAGTTTTTCAGTTACTCTACGAAACATAGCCTTAACCGCGTTCTAAACCTCATTTCTCTAGCTTATTACTAACAACCTTCGAACCAATTGATTTAACCATATGCTAAAATACGATTATACGCTTCACTTATTTCCTTAAGCATACAAGGCCCAATGGTCCTTCTCAACCGAGACACTCGAGAAACAAGGTCTCATTCGCTGTGTTGGGTAATTTTAGCTTGTAAGCTACATTACCAATGTTTTCTACTATTTCAAAATGTCCGTAAAAAAGGGCAAATAATCTCTGATCGCAATATTGTCGTAGAGATTTTTGTCTACATGGACGCAACTCTAAATAGCCACCCACTTCAAAATTTTCTTCTTGCCGATGCATGCGTTTGTACTTTCATGCGTTGTTGAGCTTTGATCAAGTTTATTTTTAAGTCATCCAGTAGCATCTCTTTCCATCAATGTTTTCTGACATTGTGTGTACCACTGTAGTTCCCATTCTATATTTTACAATTTTAGGCGGTTTTCATCCATATAACGTTTTAAATGGGCGAAAATTTCAAAGATTCATGGTACATTGTCATGTACCATTACTTGGCCCAATTCAAATACTTCTTCTGTTGCATTGGTTTGTCTTAGACAAAGCATCACAAATATTGCTTTAGGAAGTGCTTAACCACTTTTGTATGTCCGTTTGATTGAGGATGATACGTTATAGGATGACATAGTTTTGTACCATGATTCCTAAAAAGTTTTTCCCAAAATAAACTTAAGAGAAGTTTATTACAATCTGATATTATCGAGATGGGAATTTCATGCTATCTTACCACTTCCTAAAAAATGCAACTTGTGGTTCTGAAAATGGGTGTATGGGTGGAAGAAAATCTGCAATTCGGTTAATCTATTATTATTTGTCTACTATTACCAAAATAGTATCATACCCCTCTAACTTAGGTAGACCTTCCACAAAGTCCATGGTCAATGTATCCCAAACCTGCATGGGTAACTCTATAGGTTATAGTAAACCCCTTAGATGTCACCATTTAAATTACATACATGTCACCATTTAGTAAATTACATACATGCTACCAAATTGTCACTTTTTAAATTACATACATGTCACCATTTAGTAAACATGGTCATGTTCGTGCTAAATAATTGTCTGCAAACATACCCAATAGTCTTAACAATCTTCTAATTGTGTGACAAATTGCTAGTATAACGTTTCATTGAATTTACTTGTATGTCACCATTCATTATATACAGTCACTACAATATTGAAATAGTGTGTCTCTATAAACTACTATTGGTCACATTACATATATTGTCTGTATGACTAGATGCTACCAAATTGTCACTTTTTAAATTACATACATGTCACCATTTAGTAAACATGGTCATGTTCATGCTAAATAATTGTTTGCAAACATACCCAATAGTCTTAACAATATTCTAATTGTGTGACAAATTACTAGTATAACGCTTCATTGAATTTACTTGTATGTCACCATTAATTATATACAATCACTACAATATTGACATTGTATGTCTCTATAAACTACTATTGGTCACATTAGATACATTGTTTGTATGACTAGATGCTACAAAATTGTCACTTTTGAAATTACATACATGTCACCATTTAGTAAACATGGTCATGTTCATGGTAAATAATTGTCACCAAACATAACCCAATAGCCTCAACAATATTCTAATTGTGTGATAAATTACTAGTATAATGCTTCATTGAATATACTTGTATGTCACCATTCATTGTATACAGTCACTACAATATTGAAATTGTGTGTCTACTTACGCTTTAACGCCACAATATTAGAAAATTTGACTGATTTTGGAACAAATTTGTCGACTCAATGGCCACACTTTTATGATACCGCCACATTTTTTCATGGCATACAGACACAATATTATAAAGTGACCATATGACACCTAATATCGCAAAGCCTATGGCAACACTTTCAGTGGAAAAAAAAATTGTCACCAAACGCATATGGTCACGTTTTTTCGGTGTCACCAATGTGCAATTTTGTACTAGTGAATCATTCACGAGCTAAACCTTATTTTAATTTTAATTCCGATTCATACACACACCCTTATCTTGTCATCATCTTCCAAAATCCAACTATCACACAGAGATTTTCACTTCAAAAATGGCTTCAATCTCTTCAATTTCCCAATCACAACTATTTTCGAAGAAACCCCACTTCATTTCCACCTTGAAAACTTCTATATTCCCGATAACAACCAGCTTCAATCCACTTAATCGTGTTGAGCTGAGTCCAAGAAAATGGTTGTGGCAGCGACGGAGAAATCGAAGAAGAAGTATTCGGGTGAGGGAAAAGGGTTTGTGGAGGAGATGAGGTTTGTGGCGATGAAATTGCATACAAAAGATCAATGAAAAGACGGGGAAAAAGAGGCTCAAGAGAGAGAAACCTTTGACTAAATGTGAACCCACCATTGATGGCTACTTGAAGTTCTTGGGGGATAGTAAATTGGTTTATGACACTCTTGAAAAAATCGTTGAAAACGTTGATTTCCCTGAATGTAAGTTTTTTGCTATACACTAGTGCGATTTAGCTAATTGATTGACCAGAATTGAATGATTATCACTCAATTGAACTTCTGAATGGTTACAGACAGGAAGTTGGCTTTCGAAAGGCCAATACTCTCCCAACAGAATTCTAACAGAAAGAGTCGATACCTTTCTAACTCTAACCTCCTGACAATATTAGCTCCCCAACTCATTTATAGAAAAAGACTATAATGCCCTTAAGGGGACTTTTATTACTACTTAACCCGAAGACCCAATACGCCCAACCAATTACTTCTGAACTCTGTTTCTCCTTGCATAAGTGAAGCGTACCGGGGGTCTACCAATACCCCTGACAACGCCTAGTAATATCATGTATTTTAGTCATTGTTGAGCCCTATTCTTGGTGAAATTATATCATATATGCTGTGGTATTCTCACTTTTTGTGCCAGTGCTTGTTTGGAAAGAAAATATGTAAACAGGGGCTAAAAGCATACAAAATGAAAGAAGTTTGAAGAAAAAGACAAAACAGTCGAACTCGTACGTGCGGCGCGATAGGAACAAGAGCGCGATGCGGTGACTCAGCAATGAGGCAGTGGAGAAAATTCAAATGCCGAGAAAACGGGGATAAACCAGCACGCGCGACGCGAATATTACTTGTACGCGACGCGGTCTTTTATTTTTCAAAACTATAAATAGAGGGGTTTAGGTCGAAAAATGCAGCAAAGACCTGGCATAGGAACGACTCCCAAGGCTTCTTTGACTCCGAGTTTCAGTGTTCAGCAACCATATTTGGTATTTTATGTTTTCTCTTTTAATTTCCAATTAGTTTAGTTTAGTAGTTTGGTAGATTTGGCTAGTGTTTTTGGGTGTGACAACCATTGGCATTAGTTCTTAGTTTCTAAATCTTATGTTTTCTGTTTTGGAACATCTGGATATGAGTTTTTAATAGTTAATCATTTGGTTAGTGTTAATTGCTGTCTTTTCGGTGTTTATGCTTTTGAATGAACTTTGGATGTTTGATTGTGTTGGATGCTTGATTAATCTTTGTTACTTCGGATTTTGAAACACATTTCTGATTTCAGAAAGTACTTAGGTTTGTATTGGTTTTAGTTTAGTTGATGCTTGGTTTGGAATTGTTGCATGTTTATGATTTTGGGATTGTTTTGGTAAAAGTCGGAAACTGGATCCTCTGGCTGTAGAGTGACACTTTTTTTTTGAACGGCAAATCTATCCTACTCCTACTCCTAAACTAATCCTTGTTATGTTAGTGCCAGGATTTGAACCCATGACCTCCTTGTTGACCGCACGACGACCTAGGCGTGTCACCCCCCCCCCCCTGAAAAATTGCACCTTGTCCTCAAGGTGAGAATCCGGAAATTGAGTTAACAAAAATTCCACATATTCCCAAGTTGCTTCAAACTCCGACATATCCCGCCATTTAACCAACACTTCCAATTGGCCTGGAATTCCATCCATAGAAGGTCGAATATCCAAAATATCTTCTGGAATCGCGTTCAAAACATAGTCTTCCGTCAATTGTAAGACACGAAATCGACACGACACGACACGTTTGCCAGGTCTATATGAGTTGTTTGATTAGTGAGAAGAGGTTAAAACCTTTCTTATGCACTAATCTTTGTGTGATTAAGATTAGTTAAGTTGATGTATGAGTTTGGGTGATTAGAAACTTATTTGGAAGAAGTTTGAGCCTTAAAAATTGCTAAAATAGAGTACACGGGTCGTGTCCAAGTCACACGGGTCGTGTAAAGGATTGTTAGGGCTGTTTTGGGCATTTAGTAGCTGACACGGGCCGTGTTCTACTAACACGGGCCGTGTTTCCTGCAGATTAAATTCAGAAAGCATACAGTAGGATTAACACGGGCCGTGTTCTTTGAACCCGGACCGTGTTGTGTCAACAGAGGCAAACAAAGGATTTTTATTGTGGAAAAACCCGGGCCGGGTTTATCCAACCCGGGTCGTGTTACGCGTGCTGTAACGCCAAGATACTCTTTTTATATAAATATAATAAAAAGGGTAAAATGGTCATTTTACCTCGGAAGGGTAAATTGGTCTTTTGGACAGAAAAGTATTTGGTTTGAAATAATATTTTGAGTTTTGGACTTAAAATGTTATAAAAACTGATTTTGGTCGTTTTACCGAAAAAGGGTATTTTGGTCATTTGACCATGTGAAAGACCAAATATGAAAAATATTGTTGGTTGTGGCAAAAATGTAAGGAATGAAAGTTTTATTGTAATAAAACTTGGTTTTGTGGTCAAAATTTAAGAAAATGGAACTTAAGGACCAAAATTGTAAAGTTTTGAGGTATAAATAAGAGAGAGTTGACTCTCTCGTTGACTAGCCATTGTTGCAGCCACGGGAGAAGCAAGGAAGGGGTGATTTCTGCAGGAAATCAAGGATTGAAGCATGGAATTGGAATCATAGATTGGAATTGGTGATTCCTAAGCTAATTAAGGTTAGTAACTTGATTTTTAACCAAGTTCTTGAAGTGTTCTTGGTTTGGTATGTTAGAAACTGAAATTTGTACATTTCAGTTTTGATTATGTGATTTATATGGTTTATTACTTCCATTAAGTCATGCTAGAAAGGACTTAACTCAAGAAAATGGAAGTAGGTTGTTATTGTTGTTGAAATTGAAGTTTTGGGGTTTTGGGACTAAGAACCCTAATTCTTCATTTTGATTGATTTAGTTGTTTTGAATGGTTGGAAACCTTGATATAAGATAAGGTTTTAGCCTATAAACAAACCCCAAACGATTAAGTCGAGTAATAAGACCTTGACAAGAGAAAAATGGAAAATTCTAGCATAAAATCGGAGTTTCTGCACCTCTGTCCAACGCTCGCGGCTCGACCAGGTGGTTGGTCGCGGCTCGAAGAGAGGGGTCTTCGCGACTCGACCAGGTGGTTGGTCGCGGCTCGAAGAGAGGTGTCTTCGCGACTCGACCAGGTGGTTGGTCGCGACTCGAGCCCTGGGCAGAAATCAGTTTATCTTCTGTTAAATTTTTGAAGTTTGGTTTTTGATGCTAGGCTTGTCCGTTTGACCTGAAATTTTGAACATAGGTCAAATATGTTGTAAAACTTCATGGAAAATTATCGGAATGAAAATACGACCTCCCGAAAGTACTGTAGCGAAATACGCGTATTTCGGGAAGTGTATTAAATTTGTATAACAATGGTTATTGTTTGGAAATGCTTGGAACTAGACTCTTATGTATTAGAGTCAATTGAAATGCTTATTAACCTATTATCATTTGATATGAAATGGAAAAATAGATATGGGACGAAAATGGTTGTGGTGCACGCAAAAGCAAGAAACAACCGGGATTTCAATGCAACTAACATCCAGGTGAGTAATCTCACTTATATCACATATGATATGTGTTGATTGAACTGTCACAGGTTGAAACAGGTTTGGGGGACGAAAATAATAATCTAGAGTTATGGTGAAAAGGCAATACCGGATAAGCCGTGAGTCAATGAAATGACAAGAACGGAGCCGTGAGCCACAAATGATTATGAAATGAAATGACTCCGGTGCGGCCTTCGGGCTATGACTCCGATGCGGCCTTCGGGCTATGATTCTGGTGCTGCCTTCGGGCTATGATTCTGGTGCGGCCTTCGGGCTATGACTCCGGTGCGGCTTTCGGGATATGACTCCGATGCGGCCTTCGGGCTATGACTCCGGTGCGGCCTTCGGGCTATGACTCCGATGCGCCCTTCGGGCTATGATTCTGGTGCGGCCTTCGGGCTATGACTCCGGTGCGGCCTTCGGGCTATGACTCCGATGCGGCCTTCGGGCTATGATTCTGGTGCGGCCTTCGGGCTATGACTCCGATGCGGCCTTCGGGCTATGATTCTAGTGCGGCCTCCGGGCTATGATTCTGGTGCAGCCTCCGGGCTATGATATTTGGTGCGGCCTTTTGGCTATGATGTTGTTACAGGTATATAGTGCGGCCTTATGGCTACGACATCGGGTTATTTAACCCAGCTGGTGCGGCCTTCGGGCTATGATTTATATATTGATAATGTTTTGGTACAGCTTGTATAGCTATGACACAAGGTGCGGCTTGTCTGGCCAGGATATACTGTGCGGTCCGATGTGACTAAGAAAAATGGGACAGAAATGGTTATATATGATTATATGTGCAAATAACTGACGTGGCTGATAATTGCAGGTTATCATGTTTTAGTCTGTAAGGCTATAAATTGGGATGGGAAATCCTAAGAGATATTGGGTCATCCAGTAAGGCTAGTAGTCTGGATTCAATATCCAGACAGTTATATGAATGTATTTCTAATACTTGTTATTTGCAGATACGATTACTCACTGAGCTTTATAGCTCACGATATTTGTTACTGTCCCTGCAGGTTAGCATGATACTGATAGGGGACAAGATAGAGTCCGTGACTTTGAAGTGGGACTCATAGATGCGGTCAGTAGCAGCCCGGCTTTAAAGGAGATTTGGTATTTTATACTCTCCTTGATACGCTTGTACCCATTTTTATAAAAATATACCCCTTTGTTATGGTTTTATGTATTGAAACCTTGTTTTAAATGAAAAATTTTTTTAGGGGTGTTTTGTTTTAAAAGCCGGGTGTTACAAGTTGGTATCAGAGCCGTGGTTTAAGTGAACTAGGTGTCTATAGAGTAGATTCCTGGACTTAAACCCTGAGATAGTAGACATGATGCATAGTTAGGTGTATCTAGTTGTTATTATATATATATATATAACCTAACTGTTGCTGACTTCTGACGCATAAGAAGTATGAACAATACATCTCCTTGGGAGACATTTAGGGCACGAAGCTCTAGGAAATGGATCAACCCTTTCTCAAGACTCCGTTGTACGAGGAGCAAAAGGGGACGAAAAGCAGAAAAATCCACATGAAAAGCAGTAGTAGCTGTAGTGGTCAGAAAAAGAAATCGGTTGCTCACCTTGGTTGATATTCAAGGTGAAAGAACAGTAGTTGAGACTACAAGAAAAGCAGAAAATATTAGTGGACTTCACAGAAGAAGTTAAAACGAATTAGGTCTAACCTTAAAAGGAAGGGACCCGAACGAAAAGATGATGTAGTATAAGAAGTGCAGGAAAAGCACTCAAAACATTGTAGAGTTGAGACTCTACCTATGACATGCTGAAATTGCAGAAGATGGGAGCATATTGCTCGAGTTGTTGTGTGGGACGGAAGTGGTTCCAGTGTGGAACTATAGATCACTTCCTTATGAAATACTCACATGTTAAATGTGAAGTAACGGGTGATGAACCCAGGAAAGAAAGAAGAAATGAATGGTTATAAAGGACCAGTGGTACCTTGAGCATTCCAACAGATTGTGGAAGAAGCTCGCGAGGAGACCGATATGATCTCCGCTATAATTGTTATGAATATAACTCGTGTATGTTATATTTGATCCAGGAAGCTATGTTTTGGATCGGTGACATTGATGTATTGTTGGAATATTTCATCAACGATTTTGGATGAAATTTTGGGGAAAGCTATAGCAGATAGCACGTATGTTCTAGATATTGAACACCTAGAAAGTAGTATGCCTAGGATTTACGGGACCATTTTCCCTATGAATCTAAAGCCGATGACTACCGATGAATTGGAAGCAATCGTGCACATGATTTGGTTAGCAAGGAATTATGCTAACTTGAATTGAAGAAATAAGAACAGTATGGTTCTTAAAACAGAAATGATATGGATGGAAATCCATGGTGAATAACCGTTGTTGAGAGTATTGGTTATTATCTTTGTTTAAACTCGGAAAAGAGTTAGTAAAAGAAAGATGTTGTGATTGGCATACATAGTATTGGCCAAGTTAAATAAAGCAGTGATAGTAGTGTACTACTTTAAATAACTTCCCGGATGTGTCTTTTGAAAAGAACTTCCAAGATTTCTGCCAGATTGGCGAGAAGAGTTTATGATTAAGCTGACTTTGGGAGCCGTTCCTGCTATATGGGCTCTTTATTGATTTGCATCCGTAGAGATGGCAGAGTTGGAAAATAACTAGAAGAAAATTTTTGTATTAGGGTCTCTTATGACCGTATGTGTCATCGTATGGAGCCCTATCTTGTTTGAAAAGAAGAAAGACAAGTTGATGCATGTGTGCATTGACTAATGAGAATCTGATATTCTCGAAACCAGATCGAACACGAGGAACGTTTATACCAGATATTGGAGTTACTTCACTGAGTTAAGTGATTTGTAAGATTCTCCAAGTATGAAATTTGGCTAAAAGAAGTTGTATATTCTTTGGGCATGTTAATAATGCCAAAGATGACAAAGTAGATACAGTGGAAATACTGAAGTGATGAGACAGAAACCGCCTTGGAATCTGACTGAATTAGTAGTAGTTTCCTTGGATTGGCGGGTTATTATGGGAGAGTTGTGGAAAAATGCTCCTTGATTGCTGTTCAGTTGACTAAGGTTGACTAATAAAAGTATAAAAGTTTGAGTGGTAGAAAGACCACAGGCATCTTCTAAAGGTTTGGAATGAACCTTGTGTGAGACTCTGACATTAGCATTGATGCTAAGCGGATAGATTGGATCATCGAAATGTATCCAACTTTGACTGTAGATGCATGACGTTGCAGTAGCAACTATGATAATGGTATTGAAGCTTTGGAGACACTGTTTATATAGTGTAAAGTTTATTGTTGATATGGATCATAAAAGTTGGGAATACTTAGTTAATAAAAAAGAAGCTGAATATGAGATAGCAAAGATAGATGGGTTACTTAGAAATTTCAGGTATGAAATCTTGTACCATCTCGAAAAGGACAGATGTGGCTATAGATGCCTTGAATTGAAAAGAGTAACCTTTGAAGGTTACATCCACATGTATGAGTGTGGCGAATTGATTACCTGAGTTGATTCGGGTAGCACAGAAAGAATTGTGCAGGTCTGAAAGCATGAAAAAGGAATGAATGATTAGCTATTGAAAGAAGCTAGCTAGAAACTCACGACGATTGAAAACCCTTGGTGGTTGTGTATATGAGTTCTAAAACCAAGTGAAACATGAAGATCATCTTGAAAAGATGTATTTTGTATCAGATATGCAGTATACCCGGAGCAATACCAGACTGGATAGGTCGATAAAACCTATGTATTGGTGGCCGGGACAGAAGAAAGATATGGAAAGACATGTGAAAAGTATTTGAGTTGTACGTGAAGTAAAGTCAAACCGTTAGAAGCGTGCGAAGAAATTGAACCGTTGTTGGCCCCAGTGAAGAAATGGGACAATTTTGTTATAGACTTTGCAATAAAGCCTCTGCAAGTATCGTGAATTGATGAACAAAATGATCTGATGATTCAGACTTTAGAAGATGTGCTTGAAGATTGCACATAAGACCCTAGTAGAAGATGAGAAGATGGTCTATCGTTGATAGAATTTGCAAGAAATAGCAGTCTACATGCTTGTAATTTGATGACTCTTATGAAGTATGGTATGGAATACCGTGATATCCTTCGATTTTTGGAATGAAGATGTGGTAAAACCGTTAGCTAGGACCTAGATTGTTGCACAAATTGAAGAGAATACCTGACGGGTATGAACGAATCTGAAGAATGGTTAAGAATTGTGAAAGTGGTATGTGGATCACTGAATATAAACCTTTGAAATTCCAAGTGAAGGAATATGGTTGTACGAAAAGTAATCTTTTAGAAAGGTTAAAAATCTGTTTGGGACGACAAGAAATGAATTATGTGTTGATAAATTCCAACAAATCCCTTATGACAAGATGAAAATAGATGAAGAAAGATAAGTAGATAAGGTACCCGGGACAATCGGAGGAATGAGATGCAAACTGTGATATAACCACGAGATAAGAAGATTAGTATGGTTAAGTGCTTAGGCAATACCATAGAGATTCCGACATGATGCGGAAGACCGAAAGCTAAACGAGGGAGACATACCCTCAACTCCTTGTATGATTTCGGGGACGAAATCTTGTGAAGGAGGGGAGAATTTGTAACGCCAAGATACTCTTTTTATATAAATATAATAAAAAGGGTAAAATGGTCATTTTACCTCGGAAGGGTAAATTGGTCTTTTGGACAGAAAAGTATTTGGTTTGAAATAATATTTTGAGTTTTGGACTTAAAATGTTATAAAAACTGATTTTGGTCGTTTTACCGAAAAAGGGTATTTTGGTCATTTGACCATGTGAAAGACCAAATATGAAAAATATTGTTGGTTGTGGCAAAAATGTAAGGAATGAAAGTTTTATTGTAATAAAACTTGGTTTTGTGGTCAAAATTTAAGAAAATGGAACTTAAGGACCAAAATTGTAAAGTTTTGAGGTATAAATAAGAGAGAGTTGACTCTCTCGTTGACTAGCCATTGTTGCAGCCACGGGAGAAGCAAGGAAGGGGTGATTTCTGCAGGAAATCAAGGATTGAAGCATGGAATTGGAATCATAAATTGGAATTGGTGATTCCTAAGCTAATTAAGGTTAGTAACTTGATTTTTAACCAAGTTCTTGAAGTGTTCTTGGTTTGGTATGTTAGAAACTGAAATTTGTACATTTCAGTTTTGATTATGTGATTTATATGATTTATTACTTCCATTAAGTCATGCTAGAAAGGACTTAACTCAAGAAAATGGAAGTAGGTTGTTATTGTTGTTGAAATTGAAGTTTTGGGGTTTTGGGACTAAGAACCCTAATTCTTCATTTTGATTGATTTAGTTGTTTTGAATGGTTGGAAACCTTGATATAAGATAAGGTTTTAGCCTAGAAACAAACCCCAAACGATTAAGTCGAGTAATAAGACCTTGACAAGAGAAAAATGGAAAATTCTAGCATAAAATCGGAGTTTCTGCACCTCTGTCCAACGCTCGCGGCTCGACCAGGTGGTTGGTCGCGGCTCGAAGAGAGGGGTCTTCGCGACTCGACCAGGTGGTTGGTCGCGGCTCGAAGAGAGGTGTCTTCGCGACTCGACCAGGTGGTTGGTCGCGACTCGAGCCCTGGGCAGAAATCAGTTTATCTTCTGTTAAATTTTTGAAGTTTGGTTTTTGATGCTAGGCTTGTCCGTTTGACCTGAAATTTTGAACATAGGTCAAATATGTTGTAAAACTTCATGGAAAATTATCGGAATGAAAATACGACCTCCCGAAAGTACTGTAGCGAAATACGCGTATTTCGGGAAGTGTATTAAATTTGTATAACAATGGTTATTGTTTGGAAATGCTTGGAACTAGACTCTTATGTATTAGAGTCAATTGAAATGCTTATTAAAGAGGGAATTTTCTGTCAAATTAAAGCTAGAGATTCGTGGGGAAACATAAAGAGACTCGAATCTAACCCCGCAAACGCGCTCTTGATTCCTAATTCATCAAGGTGAGTGATTTCTTCATTTTGGGGGTTTTGAAACCCTAGCTTTGATTTTAGTTATTTAGTTATATATTGTTATATATGTTGTTAGTAGATTGTTAGTGGATACCTTTAGAGTTATTGGTGTGATTATTGTCGAGTTCCTACGGTTGAATGAGTAGAACCGTGGATTTGGAGGTTTCGGTAAATATAGAGTTGATATTTACCGTTTATACTCCTTTTTCCTCTTTTGATTGATACATCTTTGAGATAGATGTTATTGAGATGATTGTGGATGTTGGAGAATGGAATTAGCCTATGGTGATATAACCAAGTCTAGCGAACAGGAGCCCGGTACGCGTAAATTGAGGGTTCCACATACTAAATCGATATCAGGTGAGTACTTCCGAATAATTGAGTAAGAGTTATACCTTGTTGTATATATATATATATATATATATATATATATATATATATGTGTGTGTGTGTGTGTGTGTGTTGTGTTGATATTGGTGTGGCTTAGAGTTATAGTAGTTCTTTTATTTGTGGATAACGAGAGACGGGTTACGGTCTATATTTGAGTATAAGAGCAGAGTATATGCTAGAGTGAGTGAGTTAAAGAGTTTTGGAGTTTGATTGCTACTACTATGATGGTTGTTATATTTGATTGTGTAATGAGTATATATGAGTGTGTGTGATTGAGTTTATGAGTAGTATCAGTTGTGATAGTTATTATTGAGTTGATGACACTAATAATTAGCTGGTGTTTGTAAGCTAATATGTTTGCAGGTTTCAGAGTTAAGAGAAGGTGAATATTTGCTAATGAGATTAGCAAAGGAGAATGTTGAGAAAGTATACTGAGAGAGATTACTGAAGTGTAATTGAGATTACTCACTAAGCTTTATAAGCTTACACATGAGTTGTTTGTTGTTTTGCAGGTATCTGTAGCAGTGATAGGGGAAGGCATGTGATAAAGAGAGATGGACAACTTAGAGCATGTCTTTTAGTTGTGTTAGGTTTATTTGTAATGCCTAGTCAAATTGTAAGGACCTTTTGTGTAATTAATGTTTGATAACATATTGTTTTTCCTGGGTTGAGTGGAAGTATACCCATTTTTAATGTATAAGTGTTTGAAACATTTTGGGTGTACTTCGTATGAGAAACCGGGTGTTACATCAATTGAGTCGGAATCACGGGTGATAATGCACAAGACCCAATAGCCCTTCTTAATTGTGAAACATGGAACACCGGGTGAATGGTAGTTGTAGCTGGAAGTTCCAAGCGATATGCTACCTGACCCACCCGTTCTAGCACTTTATACGGACCATAAAAACGGCTGCCGATTTAGGATGGGTAGTAACCACCAAGGAAATCTGTCTATAAGGTCGAATATTTAGAAACACAAATTCTCCAACTTGAAAATTGACCTCCTTTCGTCCCAAATCTGCAAGTTGCTTCATTTTACATTGCGCCTTCAGTAAGTTCATACGGGCATCATCCAAAATAGGGTCTTGTTCCCATAAGATTTTTTCAATTTTTTCCATTCTAGAAGTATTCTTTTGATATCTAACCAAAGGAGGAGGTGCTCTACCATATAAGACTCTAAATGGAGAATCTTTAAGACTCCTATGATAAGCGCTATTATACGAGTACTCTGCCCAAGATAAACAACGTGACCATTGCTTGTGTTTGGTTGAAATAAAGCATCTCAGATACTGTTCCAAACACTTGTTAACAACCTCGGTTTATCCATCCGTTTGTGGATGGTAAGCCGTGCTAAACTTCAATTGCGTGTCTTTTAATCGAAATATCTCTTTCCAAAAACTGCTTAAAAAATTTTTGTCCCTGTTTGAAAATAATCGATTCAGGAATACCATGTAACCGAATAATTTCTTTCATGAAAATCTCTGCTACTGATTGAGCCGTGTAAGGATGTTTTAGGGGTAAAAAATGGGCATACTTGCTCAAACGATCTACAACAACTAAGATTGTTGTAAATCCATTTGACTTCGGTAACTCTTCAATAAAATCCATAGAAAAGTCGGACCAAACTTGCATTGGAAGAGGAATTGGTTGTAATAATCCGACTACTGATCCCGCCAAGTGTTTATTTCGTTGACAAGTTTCACACTTTTTCACCATTCTTTGATAGGTACGATCCTCACCCGCATGTCCACCAATCAGACTACCATGGAACTCTTCAAAGAGTGTTGGGATAATGGAAGAAGTTCGTGGTAAAACTAACCTATTTTTGTATAATAAAAATTCTTGTTGCAGTGAAAAACCTTTATAAGACGAACCCCCTTGCTGAATAGCAATTTTAATTTCCACAAGAAGTGCATCAGAACTCATTTCTTCTTTAACCACCTCCCATTGTCGCCATTGAGGGCCAACCAAATTCACACATTTGACTGCATCTTTAACCCTTGATAGAGCATCTGCAGCCTTATTCCTAGTACCAGATTCATAAACAATTTCAAAATCGTATCCCAACAATTTGCTCATCCATTTATGGTACTATGGCTCCACCACTCTTTGGTCCAGTAGAAACTTCAAACTCAACTAGTGACACCTAACCACAAATCTTCGGCCCAAAAGATACGGTCTCCATTTTCCTTACCCCCAATACCACCGCCATTAATTCCTTGTCGTAAATAGCTTTTTGCCTTGCTTTCTCACCTAACCTTTGACTGAAATAAGCTATAGGCTGCTCCTGTTGCATTAATACAGCCCGATACCATACCCGGAAGCTCCGTCTCAATCACAAAGGGTTGAGTAAAATCAGGTAATCTTAATACCGGTGCACTTGATAACGCTTCTTTCAATCTTCTAAATGCTTCTCCTGCCTTTTCATTCCATAAAAAACTGTTCTTTTTCAGCAAATCAGTGAGAGGGGCTGCAATTTCCCCATAGTTTTTGATAAATTTTCGATAATACCCGGAAAGACCAAGAAAGCCTCTTAACTCCGTTACTGAAAATGGTATGGGCCATTCGATCATAGCTTGGACTTTAGTCATATCCATCTCCACCCCTTCATTAGAGATAATATGGCCTAAATATCCCAACTTTGTTTGACCAAATTCTCATTTCTTTCGATTAGCGTATAACTTGTGATTCTCAAAAATTTCCAGCACCAGTTTTAAATGCACCATATGATCTTCTTTGGTCTGACTATACACTAATATATCATCAAAAAACACCAGAAAAATTTCCGTAAATACGGTTTAAACACCTCGTTCATGAGAGTTTGAAACGTTGCCGGAGCGTTGACCAACCCAAAGGGCATCACTAAGAATTCGTAGTGTCCCTCATGGGTCCTGAAAGCCGTCTTTTCAACATCTTCCTTTCGCATTCTGATTTGATGGTATCCGGACTTCAAATCAAACTTGGAAAAGAATTTCGCCCCATGCAGTTCATCAAGAAGTTCATCTATAACCGGAATGGGAAATTTATCTAGTTTGGTGTTTTTATTCAGGGCATGATAATCAATGCAGAACCTCCAGCTCCCATCTTTTTTTGACTAAAAGAACCGGACTTGAAAACGGACTTCTACTATTATGTATAACTCCTGCTTCTAACATTTCTGAAATAAGCTTTTCAATTTCTTCTTTCTGATAATGAGCATAATGATAGGGTCTTACATTAACCGGCTCGCTTCCATTCTTGATAATAATTGCATGTTCATGTCCTCTTTCTGGTGGTAATTCCTGTGGCATCTGAAAAAATGTATCATAAGTCTTTAATACGTCCTGCCATTCTTCCTCTTCTTTATCGAGAATATCATTCTACATATTGAGACCACCCAATTCCACTAATACCCCGTGTCCTTCCTACTGTATTTCTTTACTCATAGCCTTCAAAGACACCATAGATTTACCAAGGGATGGATCACCCATCAAGGTTATCATTTTGTCCCCTATTTGGAATTTCATCATTTGAGTCTTCCAATTTGTGTGAGTCATGCCTAATGTCTCGAACCATTGTATTCCCAAAATTAAATCTGAATTACCTAGCTCTAAAGGCAAGAATTCTTCACATAAATCAATACCTTGCATATGAACTTGTATCTGTCTGCACACACCTTTTCCTTTAACATTCACACCCATTCCCATTGGTATATTGTAGTCTGCTGTTGTCTCCACTGGTAGATAAAGCTTTTCAACCAGTTCTTTTGAGACAAAGTTGTGTGTAGCCCCACAGTCAATGAGAATGACCACCTTTTGCTCTTTGATTTGACAACCAACTTCATTGTTTTATGATTCGATAATCCTACCACTGAGTTCAGACGAACCTCCACCTTGTTTCCTAGTTCTAGTGTTTCCGCTATTATTTCCGATTCTTCTTCCCCTATGGAATCTTCTCCTTCATTAATATCTTCCACCTCCTGTACAATTAGCACTACTAAAACTTCCATTAAAATTCTTCTTAGTACTCCATGAGCCCCCTGTTTTATGCCGATTCACATTTCTATTTTTCTCTTCAATCTTCCCTGCCAATTCCATTGCTGCACTCAATGTAATGGGAGACATTAGTCATATCTTTGCCCTAATCAACGGATCTAAACTATTTATAAACTGACTCAGGAACACTTCTTCTGAAATTCCATTCAACGGAGCCGCTAGTGACACTAACCTCCGTTGGTAGTCTTCAACCGATCCTTCTTGTTTGAGGGCGAGAAATTGTTCACGTAATGATCCTTCCACTGTTGAACGAAATTGCTTAAGCATCATAATCTTCAATACCTCCCAACGAGTAATAGGAACTTGGTTTTCGAGAGGCCAAAACTGCCCATTACTATCACCCACCACCACCACTGCCACCCACCACCACTACTGCCCATTACCATCCCCCACCACCACCACAGCCATCCACCACCACTACCAACCATCATTGCCGCCACCTACCGCCATGCACCACCATAGCCCACTACCTTCGCCCACCACCACAACCCACCGCTAGCAATAAGTTATATAAAAAGTAAATATTATGCAAAAAATAATAAGGGCAAATTTGTTATTTACATGCAATTCAATTTCCTGACAACCAAACAGAAAATGGAATTGTATTCCAATTCCATTTCCTGCCAACCAAACATAATATGAAATTGGATTCCAATTCCTTGACAGATTCCGATTCTTTCAAAAACTTTCTGCGAACCAAACGCCACCTTAGTCCTTGAGTTAAATTTTTTTTTTCGGTTTCGTCCTTTTGGAATCGGCTTACAGTTTCCATATTTAATTGAGGTAATATAACCACGTTCGTAAAAAAATTATGGTTTTATAACGTTATCTATTTTTCTATAAATGCGTATTTCTATAGTTATAGTAGTTTATTCATTTAATGGTGATTTTAATAAAATTATTATATTATATTGGCCATCAACCACCCTCCCGTAGTCGTCGGTCCCCACTCACGTCGCAGGAGAAATCAAACTCATTTATTTGTGACTTTTGGCGAAAGTTACGTTCGTATATACCATGTATGAAGCATTAATTCTTGAAGATGACACAGGTCTTCACCCAGAACAAAACAGAACCAAAAACAAACCCATAACATAAAAGAAAAAGAAAAACAAAACAGGAATGAAGATTTGAAATGGGATGATGTAAATGCACAGATCGATGGCCGGCAACGTCTTCCCCCCACACGCACTGGCTATATATGTCTTGCTGTATTTATAAGCCGATTAAAAAGGTGGTTGCATGACGCTTCTCTGGATCTGAGATTCCATATTGAAACCCCAAAAAGGTGGCAAAAGAAGAGCGCCCCGTACATATGTTTGACAAAGTATGCAGTAAAAAATTTAGACACGTGTATGGTGTAGTGTAATTTGGTATAGTGAATTGTGCGTATTTCATGCCAGAAGCTGTCTATATAAGATGTAGGTACCCAATGTCATGATCCAAGAAAAGCAGCAGGTAGCAAGAAATGATGATGAAAATGAGCAAGTTGATATTAGTTTCAGTTGCATTGGTTTGGTGTTTAGGGGAGGTTGTGCAGGGCTTCACGTATGACGATAAAGAGCTTGAAACGGAACAGGGGAAGATGGCTATGTTCGAAAGGTGGAGGAGCCACCACCAGATGGAGGAAATAAACGAACAAAAGAAAAATGCGCAGTACAACAATTTCAAGAATACCCTGAAATTGGTTCACTCGACAAACAAGGCGAACAAGTCATATAAGTTAGAGCTGAACCGGTTTGCCGGGATGAATTTGGAAGAGCTTCAGCAGCATACTGGATTTAAGTCTCCACCCGGTGATTGTCCAAAAAAGCAAGACGAAGCAAAAGCCAATCGCGATGGCCAGCCTTTCATGTTTCGTAATTTCACTGATATCCCTCCCAAGCTTGATTGGAGAACCAAAAATGCGGTCGGCCCAGTAAAGAATCAACAAGGATGTGGTAAAGCCTTTTTTCTAGAAACGATCGTCTCAGCTTTTTTGCAAATTTTATATCGTTAATAGGATAATAATAATAAGGCCATCCGTCATGTTGTTCAGTATCAAACAAACTAAGAAACGCTAATGGAATTTTGTAATATTGCAGGATCTTGCTATGCGTTTGCAGGGGTGGAAGCAGTTGAAGGTTTACATGCGGTCAAAAACAAACAGCTTGTAGAATTATCACCAAAAGAATTGGTCGACTGTGCAAATGTCGGGGGATGTAATGGAGGGTATTTTACAGCGTGTTACGAATACATTGCAAAGCATGGAGGTCTAACTACAATGAAGAACTACCCGTATGTACCTAAAGTTGAACCTTGCAACCTCCAAAAGGTACGTACCATCGACTTTGTATTCAAATACCAATCTCCTAAATTACAACTTGTGTATGATGATCTTAACGTTTTGTGTGGCAGGAGAAAGATATTGCAGTAGAAGTTCATGGATATGAGAATATGCCTTCGCCGGGTATTGAGGAGGATATGTATAAAGTAGTAGCAAACCAGCCTCTAGCTTGTTGCATGGAGTGGAACGAAAATGTATCTGCTTATAAAGAGGTAACAAAAAACTCAAACTCTCTCACGCATTCACAATATTATTTCGTTTTAATATCAAAAACTAAATCATCCATTAATGATACGACTTGATAGGGGATATTTGATGGAGATTGTGGACCCAAGATCCAACATGCAATATCAGTGGTTGGATACGATCAAACCGCTGATGGACAAAAATACTGGATAATTAAGAACTCATGGGGCGAAGGTTGGGGAGAAAAAGGATACATGAGACTTGCACGTGACACAGGTGGGGAGGGTAGATGCAAAATAGCACATTGGTGTGCTTATCCTACTCTTGAAGACACCGGTACAAAACATAAAGACGAGGACATTATAGTAAAAGGTCAGAAAGATCTCTAGAAGACCAATTCGGGCGATTCTTATTTTTAATCGGTTGCAAACTCAATCCACCAAACCTGCTGCTAATGTTGTTGCCGGACAATAAGGATTTTTTTTTAGTTTTTGTTATATGCCATTCAACGTAAAATAAGGCAAACATGCTTGAGCCCGTGCTCCGCACGGGTTCGGGAGTGCTGGAGCAAGTGTTCGGAAGGTTGAATCCATGATAGAAGTGCATTAGTATTGCAGGATAGTACGTTGCTATTACATAACTAATTAGCGTATGATCAGAATTTCATGCAAAAGGATAAAAGTACATATTGCTATTACATATTGGTTTTATTGGTAAGATCATTCAAAGGCAAGTATATTTGTTGCGGGTAAAAGATAAAAGTACATTGCATATTTACATATATTGGTAAAAAGAGTAAAGAAAGTTGCTATTTCTTGCGTGCAACATCTGCTAGAATGTGTGAAAATAATGTGTTTATAAAGAATGACTAAAATGCCCTTTAAGATGAAACTTACTGATTGTCCCACCGGTATATATATTGGCAAAATTCAAATAAGTCATCAAAGACAGGACAGTCTTCTCCAAGTTTAACTGAAGATGAAAGAAGATTAGATAGGATTTAACAGCATGAAGTCATGAAAGTAATTGAGATGTCTTACATTTTGCCATTTCTTCTTGAAATAACTGTTGAGTGTCAAGGTTTATTGTTTGCAAAAACTCCACATAATCGGCTGAGTGAAATTGAGCTAGTTCAACTGGATATGCCTTATGAGGCCTCTGTGTTAAAACACCATAAATAATGTGTTATCAAGAAAGTTTATCAGCTTTAGAAGTGAAATCAAAGACGGAAAATGTAGAAAAGCTAACATAGATTTCCATCTTCTTGTGAAGATCATGAGAGCACCAAATGATGAGTCATACATAACCGATGCGGCTTCATTGGATGGTTAGGACCAAAGTAAACATTGCCGACATCGCCTGCAAAAGTCGATTACCCCCAATTTTCACAATCATTTCTCAGTTTTTGTAACTAATGAGCTTGCGCTGCGTTTTTCGGTTGCGATTGAACCTTGAATTGCTATCGGCCTTGATGGCTCGGCGGGAATGAGCAATGACTTTAGTTTCGTTCTGGAGTTCGAGCATTGAAACTTAGTTCGAGCGGGTATCTTAATGCTTCTAGAAAGGCATATTTCAAATATAGAGGAGTGAAAGCTCCCTTCTCCTAGAAAGCGACTTCTTTCATTCCTTGACAGCTAGGTCTTTCTTTGATCCTATTCCAAGGCGATGGATAAGCAAAGTACTCACGTCTGTTACACGAAGAGTAAAATATGCATTTATTTTTTCCCTGTTATAGCATACAACCATCTCGATAGTTTGTAGACTTCTAGGGTTTGGATTATTAGGCAATAACAACTAAAATAAGATGAAAAAGGGATAAAAAACTAAGACATGTATTGCAAGGATATATCATAATGGCTCGTGCGTTTACATATTGGAAAAAAGAGCAGGAAAAACATACCATCGTAGAAGTAGGAAATTCTGTCTTCTGACCGCATGTTATCGGCTGAGGAAACCAGGTTTTTAGAGAGAAACAAATGAGATCTCGGTGACGAAGCCTAAAGCCATCATTGATAAGGTTTTTTCACCTCTGTGGAGCTTTGTTGCTGTGTAAAAATGGCGGAGTCGGGGTCTCGGGGAGTGTTGTGAGTTAGAGAGGCCCTGTCACCCAGAGAAAAATGCAGCCCCAAATTAAGCTAGGGAAGAACCTTGAATTCCTGATTTTATAGGAAGGCGGCGACGGAGTATTTGGAGGTGGTGGTCGGAGATGGAGGTGGGAAGGGGAGGAGCGGGTACGGGTGGTGGAGATGTAGGAGAGGACGGAGGCGATGGTGAAGAATATGAGAGGCGTGGCGGAGGTGAATATGAGGAGGGAGGAAGGGGTGCCAGTGGTGGCGGAGGTGGAGGAGTAGGAGAGGATAGCCGTAGTCATCCAAAGAGGTGGTGTTTGTTTTGGAAGATGTAAAATGTCTTTTGTCTTTGTCCATGTCTGCGTAGGAAGATGTGGGCCAAAAGTTCTTTTCCATGTTTTCGCCATTCATAAAAGAGTTTGTTTGTTTTTAACGGCTTTTTTAATTGTTCATTCTAACATCAATTTTAGTTAAAATAAACCCGGGTGGGATGAGAGTGGGGTGGGTAGGTGGGGGTTGGTGGTATGGGTAAGGGTGGGGGTGGGGTGGGGTGGGGTAAGGGTAGGGTAGGTAGGGTGAGGGTAGCGTGGGTAGGGGTAGGGGTAGGGGTAGGGGTGTGTAGGGTGGGGTTAGGATGTGGTGGGGTGAAGTGTAGTTGAAAAGTTTAAAAAAGAGGTTCAAAAAGATAAAAAAAATATGTCTTTTTGAAAAAGAGGTGAAAAGTCTTTTTTATATCTTTTGTCTTCTAGAAAACAAACAATCTTTTTGAAAAACATCTACCCTCCCGCAGATGTTTTAGGGGAAAAAGACTTTTTGAGGAAAAACAAACACCCCGTGACGAAGGGAAAAAGAGGAAGAGCGGTAAACCCCCACCCGACCCAAAGCCAAAAAATGGACCCGACCTAATTGCAAAAATGGATTCAAAAGATGGAAATTTAACTATAGATGAAATTTTATAAAGTCTATTATAGTCGATGTACTGTTGCGAAAAGAAAACATGATTGGAGCTTTTTCAAAACGAAGGTTAGTGACTTTACCATACCTAATCTTTTTACTTGTTAAAATGAATCTCACTTTCACCTTATTAAAACTATTTTACTTAGAACTAACAAAAACATCCAATATGAACTTAAGTCTATACGATTTCGAAGTTGCAATCCATAGAGAATGACAACACACTTAGAAGAAGCTTCATGTCTACATACATCAGGATGGATCTGTGTCTGTGACATGCCTTATAAGGGAAAACTACATAATCCGGATAAATCTAGCACTACTAGAAAAGTACCTATTTTCAAATTAAAATTTGTAAATACTAACTAACGATGTTTGGCTACCAAGCATTGCAGCGGAATTTCCAAAAAATTGTGGTATACGGTATTTTGTCGAATTCCATTGAAGAATCAACATTTCTTATTAATTTTTATGTTGGATTATTAAAGTATCGCATTTATGATGAGCCAAAAACATCCCAAAATGTCATTATAATTTTTCCAATTCTTATTTCCAAAGAGTTGCTTTGAGTTGTAAACATAAATAATACGAAAAGAGGAATAACATTTATTGCAACGTATTTTATGGAATACTGTTCTTTTAACAACATACTTTATGAAATAAGGTTTTCTTTAGTAACATACTTACTAGAATAATATCTTTTAGCAATAACTTGAAGAAAGAAAGTTGTTTTTTGCGGTATACTTTTTGAACTAATGTTTTTAGCAACATACTTTATGAACTAAGGTTTTTTAGCAACATACTTCTTGAATAATTTTTTAGAAATATAGTTGAGTTTTTGATTCTTGAATAATTTTCTGGATATTTTCATTTTTCTAAAAAAAAAAAAACGAACCGGTGGTTTTCTAAAACACTTTCCTTTTTTTGGGTCGGTTTTGGTTTTAAATAAGGTTGTTGTTTGCAATGTACTTTTTGGAATAATGTTTTTCTAGCAACATACTATGTGAAATAAGGGTTTTTTAGCAACGTACTATTTGAATAACGTTTTTTAGCAACGTATTTTTTGAAATAAGGTTTTTTTAGTAACGTCCTTTTTGGAATAATGTTTTTTAGTAGCATGCAGTTTGGTTTTGTTTTTGGTTGTTCCTGTTTTTTGGGATAAAAAATCATAATGTTGAACTATGTCACATTAAATTCCTACAATTAGGCAAAAAAATCAATTGCATTGAAAGCCAAATAAGAATTAGACTCCAACAATTTGAGAAGCTCAGGCAAATCAACTCCCGTTAATTTAGGAACCGCTTAACATCACAACTTAAAATAAAAATTAGAATACAAATATCAATCCTAATATCGAAATATTTGTTTGATAATAAATAAAATCAAAATCTATATTCGTACTCGTACAAAACCTTCCACTCAGATTATGTAGAGTAGTTGTAGCTAGCATGTCGATTTCCTTCATGAAAATTCAAAATGATGTATGTAAAAGTTAAAGAATCATCTAAAGATATAAATAAAACAAGTAAATTATCTCTTAAAGCCCTATATGTCATTTTTGGGTTCCAAATACAAACATATTCTGCCAAATATAAACATAATACACATATATTATAGATCTAGAACACATGAGAGAGAGTGGTGGTGAGAGATCCGGTTCCTCAACTGAGTTCATTGCATCTGTTCGGATTATCGTCCTACAAAATTATGAAAAATTATAATCAAGACAAACATATATTTACAATACCCAAAAAGTAAAAATAAAACCAACAAAAATCGAAATCATTATATAAGATCCATATTTTCACTACTACAAAATGCCAAATGGAACACACCTGATCAAATATGGGTGTAGAGAAACCCGAAATTTATAGCGATCCACATGTTTCATTAAATACGTAGAATAAGATTCCTTGTATCTTATTTGATTTGTAGAAAAAATGATCGCCCCTTTTGTGTTAATTAACTCTTTATACTACAATTCATTAACCATTGAATTGATACTCAATGTTAAAAAAGTGTTGCTTGAATCAATTGTGTAGGACAAATATAAAAACAAACTTAGCTTTTGGAGGACGAAACTAAAAATTACAGTATCTAAGTGTTTTTTAGGGTGCATAATTAAACAGCAACACACTACCTTCCATGCTACACGGGAACGAAGTTTTTTGCAAATTACTGTTGGATCATGGTCATGGTTATTTGTTAAGCTACAAAAGACGCCAAAGGTAACTCATATAAACATAAGGGTAATTTTGTCTTTTTTGTCTTAAACCAAATATATGCGTTGCTGTAAAATAAATATGCTTGAATTTCGATCCTCATATTTTTTGTCATCAAGAGATTTGTTCTAATTGTTGATTACCGACATTTTATTAAATTTGTAGTTTCAGAAGCTTTCGAAAGGAATTAATGAAAATGGTCTTACAGCGGAAGACTTGATTAACAAAAACCTCAAATGCGGTAAATTCGTGCCGTGCTCCAAGCTCAAGCCAGCAAATACCCGAAAAACAGTTAGGATGAAAGAGTAAGCACAAAGCTTGGTAAGTTCTCCAAAATACCACACGATTCATCACATAACACACAATCTAAAAAGGTCTTCGAGCTTCCGCTGAATAACCTGGCTCTCGGACTTTCCTCGATCTGCCCTTCGGCTAGGACTCACGGGCTTGCCCCGTTCTGCCCGTCGCCGGCTCAATGCATGGACCGTCGAGCTTGCCCCGATCCGTCCGACTCTCAGGCTTGCCTGATCCGCCATCGCATGACATCCCCCTCCTAAGATAATATCGATACTAAACATACTTACCAATCACAAAAGCCTAAGCATTCAGTTGTACCCAACGAGTCCCTACTCAATTACATAATCACATAGATAGGGCGCGAACACCCTAGCATATAGCACAACACATCGTGAAGTAAAGTTAGAACACGTGTAACATCACCCATAGTATAGTGAGAAGACTCACCTGATTAGCAAAGCCAAACAGCACTCCACACGCACGTCTTCAAATCCTGATAACACGAACCTCCTAATAAGGATAAACTTCATTTAGGACTTCCTAAATCCCTAACAGGAATATCTTCTAAGACCGGTACCCCGGACCTTCAAGTTTGACCAAAATTCAAACTTGTCAAAAAGTCAACGGTCAAAGGTCAAAGTCAACCAAAGTCAATAGGCAAAGTTAGCGCCGCTAACTTCCCTAGTTAGCGTTGCTAAGTATGAACAGCCTCAAAAGTCCATTAAACTCTTAATCCATTTGGCCAAAGTCTTAAACACTCCAGGAACCTTCCAAACAAAATCTAGGGTTTTGACCCAAACATGACAATATGTACCGCTAACTAAGGTCGTGCCAACCCACTAGACGGGCAACTTAGCGACGCTATCAAAAAGCTTTCGCGACGCTATTTACCAAGTTAGCGTCGCTAACATCCATGTTAGCGGCGCTAACCGGCCCCCTTAGCAAAACTTCATAAATTTTGATCCTTTTAATCCGAAACATGGGTATTTTGAGGTTAGGGTCTTACAATACGATTTCGAAGTTGTAATCCATAGAGAATGACAACACAGTTAGAAGAAGCTTCGTGTCTACATACATCAGGATCTGTGTTTATGATATGTCGTATGAGGAAAAACTACATAATCTGAATAAATGTAGCACTACCAGAAAAGTACCTATTTTCCAATGAAAACTTGTAAATACTAACTAAAGAGGTTTGGCTACCGCGTGTTGCGGCAGAATTTCCAAAAAATTATGGTATACGGTATTTTGTTGAATTCCATTGAAGAATCAACTATTCTTATTAATTTTTATGTTGTAATATCAAAATATCGTATTTAGATGAGCCAAAAACATCCCAAAATGTTATTATAATTTTTCCAATTCTTAGGTCCGAAAAGTTGCTTTGAGTTGTAAACATAAATAATACGAAAACAGGAATAACATTTTTTGCAACATATTTTATGGAATACTGTTCTTTTATCAACATACTTTATGAAATACGGTTTTCTTTTATAACATACTTTCTAGAATAATGTCCTTCAGCAATAACTTGAAGAAATAAAGTTGTTTTTTTGCCGTATACTTCTTGAGATAATGTTTTTAGCAACATACTTTATGAAATAAGGTTTTTCTAGCAACTTACTTCTTAAATAATTTTTTTAGCAATATGGTTGGGTTTTTGATTCTTGGTAGTTTTGTTTTTTTTTTTTTGGATTTTTTAGTTCTAAAAAATCCAATAAAAAAACACCCGAACAGGTGGTTTTCTAAAACGTGTTCCTTTTTTGGGTCGGTTTTGGTTTTAAATAAGGTTTTTGTTTGCAATGTACTTTTTGGAATAATATTTTTTAGCAACATTCTATATGAAATAAGGTTTTTTCGCAACATACTATTTGAATAATGTTTTTTAGCAACGTACTTTTTGAAATAAGGTTTTTTTAGTAACGTCCTTTTTGGAATAATATTTTTTAGCATGCAGTTTGATTTTGCTTTTGGTTGTTATTGTTTTTTGGGATAAAAATCATAATGTTGAACTATGTCACATTAAATTCCTACAAATTAGGCAATTGCATTGAAAGCCAAATAAGAATTAGACTCCAACAATTTGAGAAGCTAAGGCAAATCAACCGCGTTAATTTAGGAACCAATTAAATCTGCAGTTATAGTCTCAATAAACATCACAAATTAAAAATAAAAATTAATTAGGATACAAATATCAATCTTAATACCGAAATACTTGTTTGATAATAAAATCAAAATCTATATCCATACTTGTATAAAACCTTCCACTCAGACTATGTAGAGTAGTTGAAGCATGTCCATTCCATAATCCTTCATGAAAATTCAAAATGATGTATGTAAAAGTTAAAGAATCATCTAAAGATATAAATAAAACAAATAAATTATCTCTTAAAGCCCTATATGTCATTTTTGGGTTTCAAACACAAACATATTCAGCAAAATATAAACACAAGACACATGTATTATAGATCTGTAACACGGGAGAGAGAGCGATGGTGAGAGATCCAGTTCCTCAAATGAGTTCATTGCATCTGTTCGAATTATCGTCCTACAAAATTATGAAAAATCAAAATCAAGACAAACATATATTTGCCATACCCAAATAGTGAAAATAAAACCAACAAAAATCTAAATCATTATATAAGATCCATATTATATCACTACTACAAAATGGCGAATGGAACACACCTGATCAAATATGGGTGTAGAGAAACCCGTAACTAATAGCGATCAACGTGTTTCTTTAAATACATAGAATAAGATTCATTGTATCTTATTTGCTTTGCAAAAAATATTAATCGCTTCTTTTTGTGTTAGTTAACTCTTTGCGTACAATTCATTAACCACTAAATTGATACTCAATGTTAAATAAGTGCTGCTTGAATCAATTGTGTAGGACAAATATAAAAACAAACCTTAGCTTTTGGAGGACGAAACTGAAAATTTCAGCATCCAAGTGTTCTTGAGGGTGCATAAACAGCAACTCACTACCTTCTATGCTACACAGGAAGGACGCTTTTTTGCAAATCACTGTTGAGTCATGGTCATGGTTATTTGTTAATACATCTTATATTATAATTACGTCAAACATGTATCGCCCCAAAAAGCGGCACCGGGTATATTATAAATTTCAACATTTAATTACAATTTATACAAAACACATATAATTAGGTCCTGGAACAACAAGACGATATCTTCAAGATGTTGGACCTTACGTATAATGCTACAGTAACCCATTGAACTTTTCATTTTGCATCTATTTGGTCTATTAAGTTTTTTTTTTTTGTTTAGGGGCTTAATGTTTATACATACGAGTTTAATTGGTCACCCGGGGGGTTACTGTAGAAAAATGCTACAGTACCCCCAACAACGTTTTAAAATGCATCTAAATGGTCCCTGAACTTTTTCAGATTTATTCATATTTTTCCCTATTGCCTAGTTTTCGAAACCTTATGCCCCTAAGAAGCAATGAAAAAGTTTAAGGGACCAAATAGATGCAAAAAAAAATTTATTGGTTACTGTAGCATTATCCATGGACGTTACTACACCACTAATCCTGCAAAACACCATAAGAAAAACACCATAAGCTATAAAGCTTAGTGAATAACCTTACAATAGCATAAGATACTCGCTAGAAGACAGTGTATTCACAATTTACTTGTTTGAGATCACCTTGCTTGTTCTACACCAAATCATTTGTTATCACCATGAATATAATAATAATGGTAATATACAATTATCAAATAAAGTAAACACAATACTACGCAAGGGTAATATGGTTTTTTCATATGGACCATGAAATTTTTATAAACCACAAGGACTTATTGTGTAAGATTTAGAAACTATAAAGAGAGCCAAATCAATTTCTTCAATAACCGTACCAAATCAATTTTCCAATAACTGTATCAAAAGTATGATTCTAGACAAATCACAAACCACATTGACCGAAGGTGTAATTTACTCTTATAACTACTAACAAAAGTAATATCATTCTAATACTTTTATTAATAGCTTTCGTTAATTATCTCAATCAATAATGACTAACAATACATGTTAGGCTGTGTTTGGCACGCCACAGCTAGCGTATAAACTAACGTTTTTTCAAGCTTTTTTAGTTTGACATGTTTGGGAATCCAAAAACTAACTAAGCTAGCTAACAAGCTAGGTTTTTTAAACACCACTAATACTAACATGTTGAGCAGCAGTTTCAAAATGTTCCAATTTAACCCTCACAGGAGATATGCTTCATTTATCCCAAATTATCTACTCTTCCTTTATCCCCAAATATTATCTACGCTTTCTTTATCCCAAATTGACATATATCTACGCTTCTTTTACATTTCATAACTATATTTGAAGGAATGACTCAACATATATGATTTTCAGCATCGTTGAACAACATTTTGATTACATACCTTCAGAAGAACAAATCTTCCATTCAATATCTAATCATGCGAACATTCGAGAGTCACGTCACGAGATGAAAGAACTTCGTGATAATATTGCGAATATGATATGGAATGTAAGAAATTTATTTTAAAATCTGTAATATTTTATTTTGTATTTACTTTAATTTAATTTAATGTATTATGGTTTTTCTTATAATATTGGATTAATTTTGTGCATATCTTTTTATGTCATTTTACAATTTTCAACTAGTTCTATCGGATAGTTTTTACTAAACGTCAGTTATTATCAGATAGTTTTTCAGCTCAGCTAGTTTTTCAGTTAGTCGCTAGTTTTCTAGCTACTCCTAGTTTTTCAGTTACTCTACGAAACATAGCCTTAACCGCGTTCTAAACCTCATTTCTCTAGCTTATTACTAACAACCTTCGAACCAATTGATTTAACTATATGCTAAAATACGATTATACGCTTCACTTATTTCCTTAAGCATACAAGGCCCAATGGTCCTTCTTAACCGAGACACTAGAGAAACAAGGTCTCATTCGCTGTGTTGGGTAATTTTAGCTTGTAAGCTACATTACCAATGTTTTCTACTATTTCAAAATGTCCGTAAAAAAGGGCAAATAATCTCTGATCGCAATATTGTCGTAGAGATTTTTGTCTACATGGACGCAACTCTAAATAGCCACCCACTTCAAAATTTTCTTCTTGCCGATGCATGCGTTTGTACTTTCATGCGTTGTTGAGCTTTGATCAAGTTTATTTTTAAGTCATCCAGTAGCATCTCTTTCCATCAATGTTTTCTGACATTGTGTGTACCACTGTAGTTCCCATTCTATATTTTACAATTTTAGGCGGTTTTCATCCATATAACGTTTTAAATGGGCGAAAATTTCAAAGATTCATGGTACATTGTCATGTACCATTACTTGGCCCAATTCAAATACTTCTTCTGTTGCATTGGTTTGTCTTAGACAAAGCATCACAAATATTGCTTTAGGAAGTGCTTAACCACTTTTGTATGTCCGTTTGATTGAGGATGATACGTTATAGGATGACATAGTTTTGTACCATGATTCCTAAAAAGTTTTTCCCAAAATAAACTTAAGAGAAGTTTATTACAATCTGATATTATCGAGATGGGAATTTCATGCGATCTTACCACTTCCTAAAAAATGCAACTTGTGGTTCTGAAAATGGGTGTATGGGTGGAAGAAAATCCGCAATTCGGTTAATCTATTATTATTTGTCTACTATTACCAAAATAGTATCATACCCCTCTAACTTAGGTAGACCTTCCACAAAGTCCATGGTCAATGTATCCCAAACCTGCATGGGTAACTCTATAGGTTATAGTAAACCCCTTAGAGAACCCTCTAAATTTTTGTTTTCATGGCAAAGGAAGAAAATTTTCATAGAGTCTTTAACATCCTTCCTCATTTATACTCAAAATAATGTTGATGATAACTTGTGTAGTGTTCTTTCTTCTCCTAAATGTCCCATATCAAGAACCCATGAAATTCTTCTAACACCGTTTGAAGTAATGTTGATTTTTAGGATTACACCAACCGATTCTTGTACCAAAGGGCTTCATTTCTTATTTCAAAACACATATAACTTGTTTTCTCAATTTGTAAGTCAAATTTGATCTTCTTAAGCACCTGACCATTATCAATTTCTTCCTAAATTGTTTTTTAATCGCGCCATTGTGGCTACCCAAGATTGAAAAATCTAAATCCTTATTTGATAGCACATCTGAAACTTGATTTGCACTCCCTAGTTTATATCAAATATCAAAATTGTAACCAAGTAAGCTGACTACCCATTTTTTGGTAGGGAGGCTCAATTAAACTTTGGTCTAATAAAAATTTTAAGCTCTTTCGGTCAGTTTTGACAACGAACTTCCATCCCAACAAATAAGGTCTCGACTTGTTGTTAGCAAAAACTATTGTCGTTAATTCTTTTTTTAAGTCGGTTTTTGTTGGGCACGTAATCCCAACACTTGACTAAAAAATGCGATTGGTTTTTCTTTTAGCATTAAAACAACTCCTAGTCCTCATCCAGAAACATCAATCTCGGTTACAAATGGCCTTGTGAAATCTGATAGTGTTAAAACTAGACTGGATGTCAAGGTTGCTTTTATAAGCTCGAACGACATACTTCTTCATTCAACTGAAAACTATTTTTTCTTAGCAAATTGGTGAGAGGTTTGTAGTTTTTTACGCATTGCCTTATATATTTCTTATAATAGGCCTTCAACCCCAAAACTCCTCTCAATTGAGTCGCATTAGTTGGTCGTGACCATTTCAAAGTTGCTTCAAAATTTCTTCAACCCGTTTCAACCCCTTCCCATCATATGACCCATGTATCCAATTTTTTTCGTAGCAAATTCACACTTTTTCTTATTTGCATATAAAGCATGCATTTTTAAAACTTGAAGAACTTGTTTTATATGTATGGCATGATCTTCTTGATTAGCACTATAAATCAATATATCATCAAAGAATACTTAGACAAACATATTAAGCACTATTTGAAAACATCGTTCATTAATAGTTGGAATGTGGGGGTGCATTAGTAAGGTCAAATTTCATTATAAGAAACCCATAGTGTTCTTTATGAGTTCTAAAATCCCTCTTTTGAATGTCCTCTTTTTTCATTCTTATTTGGTGGTACCTACTACCATGCTTTCAAGTCTAAATTTGAAAAAGAGTTATGTACCATGCAATTCATTTAACAAGTTGTCAATAATATGGATAGGAAATTTATCCGGAATAATACCTTAGTCTAAGGCACAATAATCAATGAAAAATTCCAACTTCCATTATTTTTATTCACAAAGTAACACAATATTTGAAAAGAAACTTTTGCTATTGTAAATTATCCCCACTTCCAAAATTTCCTTGACAAGATTTCCGATTTCATTTTTTGAAACTAAGGATACCGATAAGGTCTGATATTTACTAGTTCAAATGGTAATACCTTTGTTGAAAAATGTTTTTGTATGTGACCATCATTGAAATAAGACGAACTATTTTTATTTTGTCTAACAAATATTATCAGTGTATTTCAGGTTGCGTGGATTCAAGATTGAACGAGAAAACGAGAAAATAAAAGAAAATGAGTTTTAAAGCCAAAACAAAGAAAAATATAAATAAAAATTGAATTAAATCTATTTAAAATGAATTTTTGGAAATATATTTTCTAAATAATTTATTTTATTAGAATTAATTAATTTTATAAATTAAAAATGAATTTTCCTAATTTATTTTGATTTATTTCGGATTTTTAAAACATTTAAAAAACAATTAAAATTAAAAAGAAAAGAAACAGCCGCAGCCCAGCAACAGGCCCAACTCCGATCCGGCCCAAGCTCCTCAGCCTGATCACCATCCGGCGATCCACATCTGGATCCAAACCCGGAACCCGAACCCGCACGCACCCGGCTCCACTTCGTCTCACAAAAGCTCCGCGCTTAAACCCGGCGTCCGACCCCCGATCCGAACCGGCTCCAACCCGCCTCCCTCACAAACTCTCGCGCCCCAAAGCCGGATCCATCCTAGCCGACCCGCACCGGCTCCGAACCGTTTATACTCACATCAGGCCCGCGCCTCGACCCGGACGACCGACCAGATCCGACCCATCCGACAAAACCGCGAATTCTGGCTAAAAAGTTACAGTTTTGGTTCCTAAACTTCCGAAAATCATCCAAAAACCACCCAAAACCATTTTACACCCTTTATAACCATTTTTTACACCATTTTTTCATAACACACATAATTATAAACCAAAACTCTCTCAAAAACCTCTCCAACTTCCACAATCTTATTTCCAACCTTCCAAACACTCTCCAAAAACACCAAGAACACCAAGAAAAACTCCAAGAACACCAAGAAAAACACCAAGAACACCAACCAAAAACACCAAGAACACCAAAAATACCAAGATCATCAACCAAAAACACCAAGAACACCAAAAACACCAAGAACACCAAACAAAAACATCAAGATCACCAAGATTACCAAGATCACCAAACAAGTCAAGATTACCAAGATCATCAAACAAGAACAAATAGAGACACAGACTATTAGAAATCCAGTCCAACCCTAAGCCAGTTCAGTCAATATATTTGACGAACCTACTTGATAGACCAGTCGTTCCATTAGTCCTGTTGTAAACCAGTTCAGTCAATCTATTGACGAACCTACTTGATATATATATATATATATATATATATATATATATATATATATATATATATATATATATATATATATATATATATATATATATATATATATATATTTATATAATTATACTTATTTATATTATTTATCGTTTATGTCTTTTAATTATAGTCATTTATATTATTTATCGTTTTATGTCTTTTAATTATAGTTATTTATATTATTTATCGCTTTAAGTCATTTAATTACTGCAATTTATATTATTTATATATCTTTCACACAGTAAATGGTGCAAACCTTTATTTGTGGCGATTAGATTATAGATTTTTATTCCGCAACTTTTATTATTTATTCCGCATATTATCATTTTAATTTATATATCTGTCACACATTAAACGGTGCAAACCTTTATTTGTGGTGATCATATTATATATTTTCATCAACCTTCGCTATTTGAAATACCTCACTAATGGATTCCAAGACTTTTGTTATCAGTTTAGGATGCCATACTACTTGACAGGGCCAGTCCATGGATTTATCATGCCTTGGGTGAAGAGAATACATAATGCCCTTATTTTGTGTTGTACGATCATTGAACCTTACAATAATACACGACATAGAGAAAGATGATAGAATACATAAGTAAATAAAAGTTTGTTGCTATTTCTTGTAGTAAGACACTCACAATACAATCATTCCTCTTGAAAGAAAAGCATAAAGTTTTCTTAAGGTCATCAAAAGCAAAAACCAAGTATAATCTTAACTTATTTGTACAACCAATACCTAAGTCTCACCTGAAAATGTATAATTTAAAGGCGATTACTATTGTTTGATAAACATACTTTGACCATAAACTTTTTTACCCATATGGTTATGAAAAGACACTAAATTGTAAAATAAACAAACTACCTATAGGAACAAGCAAGGGCTAGGAATTTGTGATTCCTGCACTTGTTGGCATTTGCTATCACATACTACATCTTGATAACAAGAAACTTGTTCTAAGTTCGATTTATATTCAATCTTTAAGTAATAAAGATCCAAAACCATTAATAACAACAAAATTTGGAGCTATTTCTTGAAGCTCTCATCTTTGCAGACTTTTTGACAAGAATTTTACAATTACCAAAAGAAGCCCAACGGTGTCAAGAACAAATAATTGAACTACAGGAATCGAAAATCAGTAAGCAAGCTTCAAACTCCAACTCTGACACAAATCGAACTACAACAAGAAAGAGTCAATTTTGAATCTTCAAATCGAACTCCAACTCAAACAGAAATCGGACAACATAGAATAAGAAGGAGAATCAGACTTTGACTGGAAGCCTCAGTTGCTTTACAGAGAAAGAGAAATCGGATAGCATAGAATAAGAAGGAGAATCACAACCGTAACTGGAGTTCGATTGTTCAAACGGGAATAAAAAAATATCAGAGATAGAAATCAGATTTACCAGCTCACTTCAACTAACTCCTCAGCCTCTACATTTTTGTTTTTCAATGCCTCGACTCCAACTCTCAAGAATCGTGATGCCTCTTTAATAATTTCCCGCCTTAGCCTTACTTTGCTCCATGCTCGATAGATTGAAATCATATTATTAGGTCTTGGCTAAATATTCTGGCCAAAATATATGTATTATACTTATTAGCCTTAGCTTTGCTTCATGCTCGATAGATTGAAATCATATTATTAGGTCTTGGCTAAATATTCTGGCCAAAATATATGTAGTATACTTAACAGGCTAAAACATATGCCCCCATCATTTTTTCTGCCCTGGGCAAGAGCCCATCTCTCCCAGGTATTGCGCCAGGCCTACTACTTGATTATTGTTTTCTTCTAGATTTCTTAACTCTGTTATCAACCCTTGACCTTCATGTTTGGTAGTCCTTATCTGTGATTTTAAATACACCAATAAACGCCCCCATGTTCTATCACCTTATAACTTAACCTTCTTGGAATACCACATGAACTTCATAGTTTATCTATTTTGTTGGGAAAATGGCCTTAATGATCCCGAACAATCCTCTTAATAGAAATAATAGAAAAATAACTATACACAATAATATACGTGGAAAACTCCAAACCGGAGCAAAACCACAAACCTCCAGAGAGAAAGATCCGATATATGATAAATGGTTACAATCACCTAGACTAATCTCTCAAGCTACCCCCAAATCACACCAACGCACTTAAAAGTTTTGACAAACACTTTCTACACTCTGAAATTAGATAAAGAACTAAAGAACCAAACACTTCAAGTGTATTTGATTGGGATGCTTTGAAAACAAAGCTTTGGACTTTTTTTATAAGTTTGGAGTCTACCCAAAGTTTCATCATTTAACTAATATGGGATGAGAAACCATTGTTCATTCAGAGACATTGTTAACCGCATTGGAGCCTTTTTCTGAAACCACTCCAGCTAGACAATTTCTCTTGACATGCCCAGACTTGCCACACTTCTAGTATACCAGATTCTCTTTTGAGTTTTTCTTCCCATTCCTGCACATCAAAATCGTTCCTTCTAATGAAGTATAACTGCTACTTCCTATATTTTCTCCTCAGACAAGAGTTTACCAATAACCTCCGCATACATCAAGATTTCTTTCCCATACATCAAAATAGGCTTCATATGCTCATAGAATGATGATAAAGACAATATGAGCCTCAAAGCTTTATCCTCATCTTCAGTCTTTACTCCAATAGCCTCTAGCTTAGACACTATATTATCAAGAACATTTAGATGATCTGTTGTGCTTATACTTTCATTTATACAAAGAGTATAAAGTAGTTCCTTGAGATACAGCCGATTTGAGAGGCTTTTTCCTTGATACAATAGTTAAAGTTTCTCTCGAAGCTCCTTAGTTGTTGATATCCCCATATTTACAAGAACATTCTTTTATAGAAATAAAAAAATAACACTTGCCGCTCTTAAATCCAAATCTTCCCATTATTCACCATCGACTTTACTTATTTCACTAGAATCCTTGTTAGATACGGGGGTTGGTTTCCCCCTCAATGCCTTGTGTAAGCCCAATTGGATCAACACATCATTGACTTGAACTTTTTACAAGCTAAAAATGATCATTCCATCAAAATTTTCTACATCAAACCTCATGTGACTATATTTTGACATTGTATTCGTATATCAAAAACTATATGCGTACTTTCTATGTGTATATAATTCTAACGTACATAAAATGATTAGTCGAATCCTCGTTTCTAATGTGGAAGATTAGACTAAGCTGCAACCATAGAGCATACTACGAACACTTAAAGTGCCGAGACATTCTCCAATATGATTAATAGAGATTCATGTGGAAGATCAGAATAAGTTGCAACCACAGAGCATACTACAAATTTCTAAAATCGAGACCTCCTCCAAAACCTGAAGCTCTGATACCACTTGTCGGGAGAATAACATCAATCTGAACAATTCTCACAATAACAATAATAGAAAATTAACTAGACATAAGCATTTACATGGAAAACTCCAAAATCAAAGAACAACCACAGGCCTTCGGAGAGAAATATCCACTATATGATAAATTGTTACAATTACATAAACTAATCTCTCAAGCCACCCCAAAATACACTGACACTCTCCGAAGTTTTGACTAACACTTTCTACACTCTAAAACAAGAGAAAGAAAGATAGAACCAAACAATGCAAGTGTATTTGATTGTGATGCTTTGAAAACAAAGCCTTGTACTTCTTTTATAAGCTTGGAGTCCACCTGAAGTTTCATCCTCCAAATAATAGGGGATGAGAAACCATTACTCATTCATTTAGCTAAACTCAACAAATTCCAATCCATTTCTATCAGTCTCAAAGTAACTACTTACTGCATTCCACGTATCAAATATAAATTTCCCTACTTAATGGATAAATATTTTTCATTAATCGCAATACATTGCAACCAGATGATAACGTCTTTACATAAACCTTAACCACTTACTATTCTTCCAGTTCCCATGAAGATGTTTTAGTTCTTTGTAGCTTTCACCCTTTACCGAATCTTTTTAATTAATTCAGAAGAAATTAAATTTTGGGAGGCCCCACAACATATCATAACGACTGCTTTTGATCACCAATCAAGCCTTATAACTTTATAATTTTGGGAGTGGTTAATCCCACTATTAACTAAAAATATACTTCAATTCTACTCTCTTTAATCATGATAGCACGTTTTATATTTTCTAGTATATAATTTAGCTCATTTTCCTCTTCTATATACTTCATGAAAATTACAATTATCTCCTTTGACCCCTTTGACCCGGAGCATATTTATCATCACATTTATAGCAAAGACCATTTTATCTTTTATATTGTAATTCTTTATTGGTTAATTTGTGAAATTTCCTTTTATTTCTTGTCTCATTCATAACTTGTTTCCCTTTTGATTTGATACCCTCCTTTTATTCCATAACTAGGAGAATGCAAGTGCATTGCGCGATATACAATTATGTAGTCAATGTTTATAATTATATGTTATCAAATGTAAGTATTTTGTTGTTATCAACATTGAAATAATTATTTTTATTTTAAGTCTAAATAAAGCATAGTAGTTGTTTTGAATTTTATCATAATATAGACGTCTATTAAAATCGTTCAATCTCAATTTTCTGTAGTCATATGTTGCTTGTGAAAAAATGAATACAATATTCAATTCAGTGTTATTTTTAACTATATGTATGATTAAATCAATTAAGATAAACATATATTAGAACAACATTATTCTAGTGATATTTACATACGGGTTGCATGTGAATGAATTTAAATATAATATTTATTTAGTTTATTTTTAACTATTGTTATGATCAATTAATTTACAAATAACGTATTTGTCCAAGTTTTTTGTTTTGATCATTATGATTATTTCAAATATCAAACATTTTTTTTGTTTGTAAGGAAACTATGTAATTTTAATTTAATGTTCACTTAAACTATTATTATTGTTAGTTATATTTAAAGCTACATTTTTTTTAAAACGTTTTCATGATTATAAAAAATAGATTTTGAACAATGCTTTAATTAATTTCACATTGCAGTTTAGATTTTACATTTAAAAGGTTAGGCTATTTAAAAAAGGGCAAATTTCATAAAAGACATTAACTTTTCAAAAAAATTCGATTTTGACACTGTGTTATTTTTTTTTCAATTAAGTCACTAAGTTTTCAATTTTTTTCAATTAAGTCACTATGTTTTCAATTTGGTTTCAATTTTGACCATTTGACCGGTCAACCCGGTAATCAGCTGACGTGGCATGATGACGTGTCAGTCTTTGATGATGCAACGCTGACGTGGCACCCGAGTGTCAAAATTGAAAACATAGTGACTTAATTTGAAAAAATTGAAAACTTAGTGTTTTAATTGAAAAAAATAACACAGTGTCAAAATCAATTTTTTTTGAAAAGTTAGTGTCTTTTTTGGATTTTTTCCTACATTTTTTAAAATGATAAATTTATATTTTTACATTTTTAGAACATATAAATATATTTTTTTACAAGTATAAAGATGTATTTTTATACTTTTATAAGCATACATACATTTTTCATAAGTATATATATATATATATATATATATATATATATATATACATATTTATACTTCTAAAGACGTAAAAATGTATTTATACTTCTAAAGACGTATAAAATGTATTTATACTTCTAAAAATATAATAATATGTATTTATCTTCTAGAGACGTAAAAAACGTATTTATACTTCTTAAAAATATAAATACATTTTTCTGCTTTTAAAAATGTATTTTTATGTATTTAAAAATATAAATACGTTTTTCTGCATATAAACATGTATATATCAATAAAATATGTATTATAAAATGAGTTTAAAACTCTTTCTCAATATTTTTCCATTATAAACATGATTTTGATTGATACGATATGTGATTATATGCAAAACGAACGTATTTTATAAGATACGTGATTATATGCAAAAAAAAAATGTGCTTTTGATTGATAAGATACGTGATTATATGCAAAAAACGTACTTTTGATTGATAAGATACGTGATTATATGCAAAAAAAAACGTGCTTTTGATTGATACTATACGTGATTATATGTAAAAAAAACGTATTTTATATTTCTAAAAACATAAAAATAAGTATTTGTTCGTTAATTTATGTTTGTTTGTTTATATTTGTTCCGTTATGTTGGTTTAAGTTCGTCCGTGTATATTTTTTCATTTAGAAGTATAAATACATATTTTTATGTTGGTTTACGGTCGGTCGGTTAGAAGTGTAATACATTTTAGTTGTATAAATATGTTTTTACGTCTTTAGAAGTATAAATACATGTTTTTATGTTTTTAGAAATATAAATATATTTTTATGTTGGTTTAAGTTCGTTCGTTAGAAGAATAATACATTTTAAGAAGTATAAATACGTTTTTTACGTCTTTAGAAGTATAAATACATATTATTATATTTTTAGAAGTATAAATACATTTTTTACGTCTTTAGAAGTATAAATACGTTTTTTACGTCTTTAGAAGTATAAATATGTATATATACTTATGAAAAATGTATGTATGCTTCTAAAAGTATAAAAATACGTCTTTATACTTGTAAAAAAATATATTTATGCGTTCTAAAAACGTAAAAATCATGAATTTATCATTTTAAAAAATGTAGGAAAAATTCCAAAAAAGACACTAACTTTTCAAAAAAAATTGATTTTGACACTGTGTTATTTTTTTCAATTAAAACACTAAGTTTTCAATTTTTCCAATTAAGTCACTATGTTTCCAATATTGTTTCAATTTTGACACTCGGGTGCCACGTCAGCATGCCACGTCAGCGTCGCATCATCAAAGACAGACACGTCATCATGCCACGTCAGCTGACTACCGGATTGACCGGTCAAATCGTCAAAATTGAAACCAAATTGAAAACATAGTGACTTAATTGAAAAAAATTGAAAACTTTGTGACTTAATTGAAAAAAATAAATAACACGGTGTCAAAATCGAAATTTTTTGAAAAATTAGTGTCTTTTATGAAATTTGCCCTTTAAAAAATAATCTTTAGATTTTTTTATGTTTAATTGAACATTTGATTTGAGTTTACTCTTTGCCGTTAAATTTAAATCAACAAATTAAATATAATATATCAATTATTCAAAAGTTGTGATATCAAAATGATGATGTTTTACATACAACGACATATGTAAACTAATAAAGAAGTATATTGTGTTATAATTTAAAGAGTTAGCAGTTGAAGTGGAATAATAAATAAGTTTAATATATTAAAAATCAACTTAATATGGGATAAGGTTATTTATTTTTATATTTGTAACAACATAAACAATAAATTCAACGTCTATTTCATATTTCTCAAGAAACAATACATAGATGAAATAAAAAATGATAATGCTCATATTTATCCTCCTATTTCATATATATATATATATATATATATATATATATATATATATATATATATATATATATATATATATATATATATATATATATATATATATATATATATATATATATATATATATATATATATATATATATATATATATATATATATATATACATATACATATATATATATATACATATATATATATATATATATATATATATATATATATATATATATATATATATATATATATATATATATATAGACCGAGGATCTTTTGAGAACCAACTTCACCCCGAGAACCCGAAAACTCCCAACTCCTTTTGGATCAATCCTATATCTACCAAACCGATATTGTTTTTCAAAAAACCGACCCCATAGGCCTCTTAGACGCTCAAAATGGGCCCGGGTCGCTGAAATTTTTTTCCAAAAAACGATTTTTTTTTTTGAAAAAATTTGTACATGTGCAAAAAAAATGTACATGTACAAACTTTTATATACGTGCACTTTTTTCAAGTTCTTTCATGGATGCCTTTCTAACACATATTTAAGGTGTTTTGTAAAAAAAATTTGAAAATCAGTGTACGTATAAAAAAGTATGTACATGTACAATTTTTTTTTTTTTTGCACATGTAAAAATTTTTCAAAAATTCGTTTTTTTCGGATTTTTTTTTTCCGAATAGGCTTATATTTGAGCGTCTTAGAGGCCCAAATTTTTTATTTTTCGAAAATGTTGACCGTTTGGGAGTTCTCAAGGAGCGTTCTCAAAAGATCCCGACTATATATATATATATATATATATATATATATATATATATATATATATATATATATATATATATATATATATATATATATATATATATATATATATATATATATATATATATATATATATATATACATAAATATATATATATATATATATACATATATATATATATATATACATATATATATATATATATATATATATACATATATATATATATATATATATATATATATATATATATATATATATATATATATATATATATATATATATATATATATATATATATATATATATAGGGATATGATCAAATATATCCATACAAGTATTGTGTAACCTTGAAACTCAATCTGGACCACTCATTTAAAACACATTCTTTTAAGAATGTACAAAATTTAGTTCATTCTTTTAAAAATGGTTAGAACTCATTATGTCAAAAACTTATTCTGTTAAGAATGTGTTTTTTTTATTGTTACGAGAATGAAATCTAATGGCCAGGATTTGGTTACAAGGTAACACAATAATTGTCATTTTTATTATAACCTAGCCCTATATATATATATATATATATATATATATATATATATATATATATATATATATATATATATATATATATATATATATTGCAAGTTAAGGATAAATCTGGTTACATGAGTCGTAATATACTATAGCTACGCTAGGTACATTAGGCTAACTAACAGTTCTTCGTTCGCCAACCCTTCTCCAAGGAGACTGCACAGAGACTAGACCCACACGCGCAACCAGCAAACCTCGGTGCAAGCACACGCCCCATCCCGTAAGTGACGTCCTGCAGGCAACTGACTGGGGGGAAACCAGCCCCGGGTATACACTAAACCGGCTAGCACAGAGGCCACAAGCACTAGCGTAATATTTTTGCCAAACTTGCGCGAGAATGGTTTCGAACCCACAACCTCCCAAAAGGGAGGCATGGTGTCTAGCCATCTCAACCACCGCTTCGTGTGTTATATATATATATATATATATATATATATATATATATATATATATATATATATATATATATATATATATATATATATATATATATATATATATATATTAAAAGTTTATTTGGCATTATAGTTTTATATTTTAAATTTAACACAAAATTTAAATTAACAAATTAAATGTTTTAGTTAAAAAATTAAGTATACTAAAATTGTGTTTTGAATTTAACATCATATATGAATTAAATAATTACGTGTATTATCTCAAAAAAAATATGAAGTGAAAATTGATATTTAGAATAAGAATGGATTTAATGCATTAATTAAAAAGAAAGTTGAAGTGTTGGGAGTTTCAAATGAATGTGGTGATAAGAAAAATGCCTATTGTATAATATATATATATATATATATATATATATATATATATATATATATATATATATATATATATATATATATATATATATATATATATATATATATATATATATATATATATATACACACACACTTATAATAGAGATCATCCAAAATCACATGGCTAGAGATAAGTTAATATCTCAAACCATATTGATTTGAAACCTACAACTTTTCATATCCCCTAAATGAATGGCAATTACTAATTTTATTTAATTCACTATAAATTCCTTCAATAACTCATTTTATAGTTTATAAAACATATGTTTATTCAAGTTCCAATAGCTCTCATAATCCAACGTCATTTGATCCTAAAGTCACCGGAGATTCCTTATGAGTTTCATGTCAATTTGTAATGCCCTAACTCGTCCATTTTCGTTCTAGGCACCGACTGCCACATTGGCTTTACCCTGACTGTCAAGAATTTCACAATCAGAATATTTGAAATTTTCAGTCCATCATACTTAATGCATATTTAAACCTTTTTGGCTAAACAAGTATTGTAAACTTTAGTTATTAGTATAAATTTAGCGTTGGTTTCCATAAAGATAACGTCACAAAAATTTTCACATGTAAATGACTCCCATGCAAACAAGCAAAGAAACATAAATGATGTTGTTGTGTCCATATGTATGTATGTATGTATGTATGTATGTATGTATGTATGTATGTGTGTATATATATATATATATATATATATATATATATATATATATATATATATATATATATATATATATATATATATATATGTTCAAATACATTTTCTAAATATTGTGTGATTGTAGGACTAATTCTGGACCAATCATTTGATAGGGGCAAATTCGTCCATTTATATAATAATAAATATTAATTCCATTAATTAATTAATTAATTAATTTGTCCAAATTAAATATCTATATTTATGGAACGTAACTTACCAACCCTATTTATCTTCCCCGTTTCTCTCACGTCTTCAATAGGCAGCCGTCTTCCTCCCCTGCGTCATCCAGCATCGCCGCCGACTTCCTCCCCTGCTTCATCCACCATCGCATAGAAAATATACTAGTTGTGATTGTTCGGAAGCGTTCTTAATAGTCCTAAATTTAGACTTTGATTTGGTTGCCGTCAAATTGAATGGTTAATTCCTATCATAAAATCAATGTTCCACACATAACAAAATCATTCACGATTAATTCCCCCATGCGCATTAATTACACACTTGCCGGCAACGACACATGTGACGAAGAGAAAAAGACGCCTTAGTTACGCAACAGTGAAAAAGGAGGAGGTGGTGGTCTCGCGATTGAGACTTTATGGTAGCGATGACGTGTGAGTATGCTTGATTTTGATGACCCATTTAGGAAGCATGAAATTAGTTGTACGTAAGTGTTTTGATTCCATTTTCTTATGACGAAAAAAGGAAGTGGTAATTTTTGTTTGAATGTTGATGGTGTTGGGTTTGAATAATTGATGCAGATAACTTCATAAACCATCGATTTCATTGAAGCTAGTGGAAGAGCGTTAATTACATTAATCAACGAGGTGCTCGATCGGGCCAAAATTGAAGCCGACAAATTAGACCTAGAATCCATCCCTTTTGACATTTGTTCAATACTTGACGACATTTTCTTTTTATTCTCTAAGAATCGTATTATGTGATGGGTTTTTTTGTTTTAGTATCACATTCTATGAGAATGGGTGTAAGTTATTTTTGGTTTGTGTTTTGTTAAGTCTATTATCGAGAATGAGTGTTAGTTTTTATTGGTTTTATGTTTTGGTAAGTCCGTTATCTGAGAATGGGTGTTAGTTTTTTATTGGTTTGTGTTTTGATAACCCATTCTAGGAGAATAGTATGTTTTTTTTTGTCACAAGTAAGTCCATTCTCTGAGAATGGTTCAAGAAATTTGATGTATTATCAAGAAATTCGAAGATACTGTAATTAATTTAACAACTCACAAACTATTCTTTGAGAATTTGAAGGAATTCGAAGGTACTGTAATTTTTCAGTTTTTAATTTGCAGTTTTTATTCACATAATCCCACAAAATTAGGAGATAAATTGGATATTTCATTTTTTAAATATTTATTAATAGACTAAAATATCTTTTATAAGGGTTTAATTAAAAATTCCGATTAATTAATTGTTATAATATATATATATATATATATATATATATATATATATATATATATATATATATATATATATATATATATATATATATATATATTGTAGTTCATGTTGCTAGAGTGTGAAGAATAATATAAAAAAATTATTTCATAAAACAAAACTCTATTTTGGAATGTATGTATTTTTATTGAACAAAAAAATATAGGCTCGACTTTAGAAGAATTGTATTTTTTTTATTATATGAAAAATCAATGCGTATTTGAAATAGGACGATGCTATATACAAATAAGAGCTTTTTATTTTTCTATTTATTTTCTAAGTGTATTGTTTATGAGAAATAAAGACATAAAAGTTGATTTTTTTCTTTTGTTTTATACGTAAATCATATTTTAAACCATAATAAATTAGTTTTCTAATATTTTAATTATGTAACTTTATTCATGCGCAACGTGCTGGGATTCGCCTAGAGCTGGAATATGATATCCATAAAGTATATATACAACTTGGGGTGTTACAGAAAATGTGCTTGTGATATCAACGACAAAATATTTGTGGGAGAAGCTTGAGCAGTTGTATCAAGGCAAAGGCATCTTGAATCGGTTGTATCTTAAAGACCAATTCCATACTCTTCGTATGAATGTAGATACAAAAATTTCAGATCATCTGAGTGTTCTTTATAATACCTTGTCAGAAGTGGAAGCTATTGGAATGAAGACTGAAGATGAGGATAAAGCTTTAAGGCTCATACTGTTTTTACAATCTTCATATAAGCATATGAAGACCATTATGATGTACGGGAAAGAGACCCTGAAGTATGCGAATATTACGGTAAACTCTTGTCTGAGAATAAACGACTGGAAAATAGCAGGTATGCTTCATCAGAAGGAACGACTATGATATGCAGGAATGAGAAGAAGAAAAACTCCAAAAGATTCTCGTATGCCGGAAATGTGGATAGTATGGGCATGTCAAAAGAAATTGTCCAGGTGGAGCGGGTTCGACAAAAGGATCTGATACAGCTAATAGTATCTATGTCGCTACTAACAGTGATGAATTCTTTTGAGTTGTGCCATCCCTATGGTATGCATGTGATACCATGTAAAGGGATGTGTTTCTATTAGCGGCGGAACTACACATGGGTATTGGATTAAAATGAATGCAAGATGTGTGGTGAAAGTTATGTTGATGGTTGATGAACTTCCGGGTATGCCAAGTTGCACCATAATTTTTCAATAGGTTTTTCAGCATGTGCCGAGGTGAAATTCTTAGGATGGTTTATTCTAAGTGGTGATACTTTCTTACGGTGGAGTATGATAATTCCATGCTTTTACAGTTATGATTGTCAATGAAGACGATGTTCCTTTACATGGTTGTGGTTTTTCATTCATTTATCCAATGTGGAGATTGTTGAGTTTGGCTAAGAGAATGAATAGTTAATCCCCATCCCACATTGCTACAAGGATGAAAGCTTGGGAGGTCTCCAAGCTTATAAATAAAGACCAAGGTTTTGGTTTCAAAGCACCCCAACCAACAATACACTATAAGTGTTTGGTTATTTATTTCTTTCTCTTATTTTAGAGTGGTGAAAGTGTTAGTCAAAACTTTGAGAGTGTTGATATGATCTGGGGGGAGGCTTGAGAGATTAGTTTACATTGTAACAATTTATCATATAGTGGATCTTTCTCTCTGGAGGCCTGTGGTTTTCTCTGGTATTGGAGTTTTCCACGTATATTCTTGTGTCCAGTTTATTTTTCTATTATTGTCTTTGGGATGTTGTTTGGGATCGTTAATGCCATTTCCCCAACACTTACTTGCTGAGAAGACAATGTCACGACTATCCAAATCACCAACATAATCTTTCGTCTCCTTCAAGTCGGTTAAAACAATACTAAAGTCGTCCTTGCCCATGATGATCTTGGGGGAGGAACTTGATGTTTGTTCGTTGAGACCAGATAAATTGAGTAACACTACAACGTTTCAATACACTTTATATAGTTAAATCTCCGATGGATCTCTATTTCTAGGTTTAAACTTTTCATGTCTGGAGGATATCGTTTGGTCTATTCCGATTCAAAACGAATTTAGTTATTCCGGTGATGAATGGGGGATTGGATTTCTTTGAGGAAACAACAAATAAAGAATTTAAAGATTTAGCGCAAATAGGCATGGAATTTGATGAGATTGGAATCATGAGGTATCAAAATAATTTTAGTTTGAATAAGTTTATAATCGGTGGCATAGTTTATTTTCATAAAAACTTGACCATAGAAGCATGATCCATATTTCAAAAGCGACATAGTTTATTTTCATAAAAACATGACCGCAGAAGCTTGATCCATATTTCAAAAGGCGCACAGTTTATCTCAGTAGCATACTACAAGATATGAGGATGATCATCATGTATGTTTTTTTGAAAATGAAAAGAAAGTTTGATTGTTAGGTTTGTTTATGACAATCTATTAGTCATGTTATGATGGTACGTTTTTGGTGGTCAAGACTAATTCGATGGTGTCTGTGGTTCAATAACTACTTCTACAAAGCAGCTTGTTAGTCCATGTGTGGGGCATCTTATTGATGCAGATTGCATGAAGACCAAATTCTTGTATGTTGAAGCACGGGTCTATCTGATATGGTTCTGCGGCCACTGATTGGTTTATACAAGAATTTACGGCATGTCCTCCATCCCCAAATAGATAAGATAACATATAATATGGACTGAGAAGATTCCAAAATTGTCTTCTTATAAGATATGGGATAGTGA